>JAVIAB010000117.1:64155199-64251225 GCA_032433765.1 Megaustenia siamemsis
TGTGTGATGTAGAGAATTACAGGGAGTGTGTGATGTAGAGAATTACAGGGAGTGTGTGATGTAGAGAATTAGAGGGAGTGTGTGATGTAGAGAATTAGAGGGAGTGTGTGATGTAGAGAATTAGAGGAAGTGTGTGATGTAGAGAATTACAGGGAATGTGTGATGTAGAGTATTACAGGGAGTGTGTGATGTAGAGAATTTCAGGGAGAGTGTGATGTAGAGAATTAAAGGGAATGTGTGATGTGGAGAATTAGAGGGAGTGTGTGATGTAGAGAATTACAGGGAGTGTGTGATGTAGAGAATTACAGGGAGTGTGTGATGTAGAGAATTACAGGGAGTGTGTGATGTAGAGAATTAAAGGGAATGTGTGATGTAGAGAATTACATGGAGTGTGTGATGTAGAGAATTAAAGGGAATGTGTGATGTAGAGAATTAAAGGGAATGTGTGATGTAGAGAATTAGAGGGAATGTGTGATGTAGAGAATTAGAGGGAATGTGTGATGTAGATAATTAGAGGGAATGTGTGATGTAGAGAATTAAAGGGAATGTGTGATGTAGAGAATTAGAGGGAGTGTGTGGTGTAGAGAATTAAAGGGAGTGTGCGATGTAGAGAATTAAAGGGAGTGTGTGATGTAGAGAATTAGAGGGAATGTGTGATGTAGAGAATTAAAGGGAGTGTGTGATGTAGAGAATTACAGGGAATGTGTGATGTAGAGAATTAGAGGGAATGTGTGATGTAGAGAATTACAGGGAGTGTGTGATGTAGAGAATTACAGGGAGTGTGTGATGTAGAGAATTAAAGAGTGTGTGTGATGTAGAGAATTAGAGGGAGTGTGTGATGTAGAGAATTACAGGGAGTGTGTGATGTAGAGAATTACATGGAATGTGTGATGTAGAGAATTAAAGGGAGTGTGTGATGTAGAGAATTACAGGGAGAGTGTGATGTACAGAAATAAAGGGAATGTGTGATGTAGAGAATTAGAGGGAGTGTGTGATGTAGAGAATTACAGGGAGTGTGTGATGTAGAGAATTAAAGGGAATGTGTGATGTAGAGAATTAGAGGGAGTGTGTGATGTAGAGAATTACAGGGAGTGTGTGATGTAGAGAATCACAGGGAGTGTGTGATGTAGAGAATTACAGGGAGTGTGTGATGTAGAGAATTACAGCGAGTGTGTGATGTAGAGAATTAGAGGGAATGTGTGATGTAGAGAATTAAAGGGAGTGTGTGATGTAGAGAATTACAGGGAATGTGTGATGTAGAGAATTAGAGGGAATGTGTGATGTAGAGAATTACAGGGAGTGTGTGATGTAGAGAATTACAGGGAGTGTGTGATGTAGAGAATTAAAGAGTGTGTGTGATGTAGAGAATTAGAGGGAGTGTGTGATGTAGAGAATTACAGGGAGTGTGTGATGTAGAGAATTACATGGAATGTGTGATGTAGAGAATTAAAGGGAGTGTGTGATGTAGAGAATTACAGGGAGAGTGTGATGTACAGAAATAAAGGGAATGTGTGATGTAGAGAATTAGAGGGAGTGTGTGATGTAGAGAATTACAGGGAGTGTGTGATGTAGAGAATTAAAGGGAATGTGTGATGTAGAGAATTAGAGGGAGTGTGTGATGTAGAGAATTACAGGGAGTGTGTGATGTAGAGAATCACAGGGAGTGTGTGATGTAGAGAATTACAGGGAGTGTGTGATGTAGAGAATTACAGCGAGTGTGTGATGTAGAGAATTACAGGGAGTGTGTGATGTAGAGAATTAGAGGGAGTGTGTGATGTAGAGAATTAGAGGGAGTGTGTGATGTAGAGAATTACAGGGAGTGTGTGATGTAGAGAATTACAGGGAGTGTGTGATGTAGAGAATTACAGGGAGTGTGTGATGTAGAGAATTACAGGGAGTGTGTGATGTAGAGAATTACAGGGAATGTGTGATGTAGAGAATTACATGGAGTGTGTGATGTAGAGAATTACAGGGAGTGTGTGATGTAGAGAATTACAGGGAGTGTGTGATGTAGAGAATTACAGGGAGTGCGTGATGTAGAGAATTAGAGGGAGTGTGTGATGTAGAGAATTAGAGGGAGTGTGTGATGTAGAGAATTACAGGGAGTGTGTGATGTAGAGAATTAAAGGGAATGTGTGATGTAGAGAATTAGAGGGAATGTGTGATGTAGAGAATTAGAGGGAATGTGTGATGTAGAGAATTAAAGGGAATGTGTGATGTAGAGAATTAGAGGGAGTGTGTGGTGTAGAGAATTAAAGGGAGTGTGCGATGTAGTAGTAGAATTAAAGGGAGTGTGTGATGTAGAGAATTAGAGGGAATGTGTGATGTAGAGAATTAAAGGGAGTGTGTGATGTAGAGAATTACAGTGAATGTGTGATGTAGAGAATTAGAGGGAATGTGTGATGTAGAGAATTACAGGGAGTGTGTGATGTAGAGAATTACAGGGAGTGTGTGATGTAGAGAATTAAAGGGTGTGTGTGATGTAGAGAATTAGAGGGAGTGCGTGATGTAGAGAATTAGAGGGAGTGTGTGATGTAGAGAATTAGAGGGAGTGCGTGATGTAGAGAATTACAGGGAATGTGTGATGTAGAGAATTAAAGGGAGTGTGTGATGTAGAGAATTACAGGGAGAGTGTGATGTAGAGAATTACAGGGAGTGTGTGATGTAGAGAATTAGAGGTAGTGTGTGATGTAGAGAATTACAGGGAGTGTGTGATGTAGAGAATTAAAGGAATGTGTGATATAGAGAATTAGAGGGAGTGTGTGATGTAGAGAATTACAGGGAGTGTGTGATGTAGAGAATCACAGGGAGTGTGTGATGTAGAGAATTACAGGGAGTGTGTGATGTAGAGAATTACAGGGAGTGTGTGATGTAGAGAATTACAGCGAGTGTGTGATGTAGAGAATTACAGGGAGTGTGTGATGTAGAGAATTAGAGGGAGTGTGTGATGTAGAGAATTAGAGGGAGTGTGTGATGTAGAGAATTACAGGGAGTGTGTGATGTAGAGAATTACAGGGAGTGTGTGATGTAGAGAATTACAGGGAGTGTGTGATGTAGAGAATTACAGGGAGTGTGTGATGTAGAGAATTACAGGGAATGTGTGATGTAGAGAATTACATGGAGTGTGTGATGTAGAGAATTACAGGGAGTGTGTGATGTAGAGAATTACAGGGAGTGTGTGATGTAGAGAATTACAGGGAATGTGTGATGTAGAGAATTAGAGGGAGTGTGGGATGTAGAGAATTAGAGGGAGTGTGTGATGTAGAGAATTACAGGGAGTGTGTGATGTAGAGAATTAAAGGGAATGTGTGATGTAGAGAATTAGAGGGAGTGTGTGATGAAGAGAATTACAGGGAGTGTGTGATGTAGAGAATTAAAGGGAATGTGTGATGTAGAGAATTAAAGGGAATGTGTGATGTAGAGAATTACAGGGAGTGTGTGATGTAGAGAATTACAGGGAATGTGTGATGTAGAGAATTAAAGGGAATGTGTGATGTAGAGAATTAGAGGGAGTGTGTGGTGTAGAGAATTACAGGGAGTGTGTGATGTAGAGAATTACAGGGAGTGTGTGATGTAGAGAATTACAGGGAGTGTGTGATGTAGAGAATTAAAGGGAATGTGTGATGTAGAGAATTAGAGGGAGTGTGTGATGTAGAGAATTACAGGGAGTGTGTGATGTAGAGAATTACAGGGAGTGTGTGATGTAGAGAATTACAGGGAGTGTGTGATGTAGAGAATTAAAGGGAATGTGTGATGTAGAGAATTACATGGAGTGTGTGATGTAGAGAATTAAAGGGAATGTGTGATGTAGACATTAAAGGGAATGTGTGATGTTGAGAATTAGAGGGAATGTGTGATGTAGAGAATTAGAGGGAGTGTGTGATGTAGAGAATTACAGGGAGTGTGTGATGTAGAGAATTAGAGTGTGATGTAGAGAATGGGAATGTGTGATGTAGAGAATTTGTGTGATGTAGAGGAGTGTGTGATGTAGAGAATTACAGGGAGTGTGTGATGTAGAGAATTACAGGGAGTGTGTGATGTAGAGAATTACAGGGAGTGTGTGATGTAGTTACAGATGTGTGATGTAGAGAGTTACATGGAGTGTGTGATGTAGAGAATTAAAGGGAATGTGTGATGTAGAAATTAAAGGGAATGTGTGATGTAGAGAATTAGAGGGAATGTGTGATGTGGAGAATTACAGGGAGTGTGTGATGTAGAGAATTACAGGGAGTGTGTGATGTAGAGAATTAGAGGGAATGTGTGATGTATAGAATTAGAGGGAATGTGTGATGTAGAGAATTAAAGGGAATGTGTGATGTAGAGAATTACAGGGAGTGTGTGATGTAGAGAATTAAAGGGAATGTGTGATGTAGAGAATTAGAGGGAATGTGTGATGTAGAGAATTAAAGGGAATGTGTGATGTAGAGAATTACATGGAGTGTGTGGTGTAGAGAATTACAGGGAGTGTGCGATGTAGAGAATTAAAGGGAGTGTATGATGTAGAGAATTAGAGGGAATGTGTGATGTAGAGGATTAAAGGGAGTGTGTGATGTAGAGAATTACAGGGAATGTGTGATGTAGAGAATTACAGGGAGTGTGTGATGTAGAGAATTACAGGGAGTGTGTGATGTAGAGAATTACAGGGAGTGTGTGATGTAGAGAATTAAAGGGTGTGTGTGATGTACAGAATTAGAGGGAGTGTGTGATGTAGAGAATTACAGGGAGTGTGTGATGTAGAGAATTACAGGGAGTGTGTGATGTAGAGCGTTAGAGGGAGTGCGTGATGTAGAGAATTACAGGGAGTGTGTGATGTAGAGAATTACAGGGAGTGTGTGATGTAGAGAATTACAGGGAGTGTGTGATGTAGAGCGTTAGAGGGAGTGCGTGATGTAGAGAATTACAGGGAGTGTGTGATGTAGAGAATTAAAGGGAGTGCGTGATGTAGAGAATTAAAGGGAGTGCGTGATGTAGAGAATTAGAGGGAGTGTGTGATGTAGAGAATTAGAGGGAGTGTGTGATGTAGAGAATTAAAGGGAGTGCGTGATGTAGAGAATTAGAGGGAGTGTGTGATGATAAGAATTAAAGGGAATGTGTTATGTAAGGAATTAGAGGGAGTGTGTGATGTAAAGAATTAGAGGGAGTGTGTGATGTAAAGAATTAAAGGGAGAGTGTGATGTAGAGAATTAGAGGGAGTGTGTGATGTAAAGAATTAAAGGGAATGTGTGATGTAAAGAATTAGAGGGAGTGTGTGATGTAAAGAATTAGAGGGAGTGTGTGATGTAAAGAATTAAAGGGAGAGTGTGATGTAGAGAATTAGAGGGAGTGTGTGATGTAAAGAATTAAAGGGAATTTGTGATGTAAAGAATTAGAGGGAGTGTGTGATGTAAAGAATTAAAGGGAGAGTGTGATGTAGAGAATTAGAGGGAGTGTGTGATGTAGAGAATTACAGGGAGTGTGTAATGTAGAGAATTACAGGGAGTGTGTGATGTAGAGAATTACAGGGAGTGTGTGATGTAGAGAATTACAGGGAGTGTGTGATGTAGAGAATTAGAGGGAGTGTGTGATGTAGAGAATTAGAGGGAGTGTGTGATGTAGAGAATTACAGGGAGTGTGTGATGTAGAGAATTCCACGGAGTGTGTGATGTAGAGAATTAGAGGGAGTGTGTGATGTAGAGAATTAGAGGGAATGTGTGATGTAAAGAATTAAAGGGAGAGTGTGATGTAGAGAATTACAGGGAGTGTGTGATGTAGAGAGTTAGAGAGAGTGTGTGATACAGAGAGTTAGAGGGAGTGTGTGATGTAGACTGTTAAGGGAGTGTGTGATGTAGAGAATTAGAGGGAGTGTGTGATGTAGAGAATTAGAGGGAGTGTGTGATGTAGAGAATTACAGGGAGTGTGTGATGTAGAGAATTACAGGGAGTGTGTGATGTAGAGAATTAGAGGGAGTGTGTGATGTAGAGAATTACAGGTAGTGTGTGATGTAGAGAATTAGAGGGAGAGTGTGTGATGTAGAGAGTTAGAGGGAGTGTGTGAAGAGAGAGTGTGTGATGTACAGAGAGTTAGAGGGAGTGTGTGTATGTAGAGAGTTAGAGGTAGATGTGTTAGAGAGTGAGTTGTGCGATGTAGAGAGTTAGAGAGAGTGTGTGATACAGAGAGTTAGAGGGAGTGCGTGATGTAAAGAATTAAAGGGAATGTGTGATGTAGAATGTTAGAGGTAGTGTGTGATGTAGAGAGTTAGAGTGAGTCTATGGTGTAGAGAGTTAGAGGTAGTGTGCGATGTAGAGAGTTAGAGGGAGTGTGTGATGTAGAGCGTGCAAGGGAGTCAGTGATGTACATAATTAAAGTGTGTGATGTAGACAGTTAAAGTGAGTTTGTGATGTAGAGAGTTAAAGGGAGTGAGTGATGTAGAAAGTTAAAGGGATTGAGTGATGTAGAAAGTTAAAGGGAGTGAGTGATGCAGAGAGTTATAATGGTAGTCATTGATGCCGAGAGTTATGGCGAGTGTGTGATAAAAGGAGTTAAAGCGTGAGCGTGACGCACAGAGTTAAAGCGAGTGTGTGGGACATGCTTTAAGCAAGCGTGTGATGTAGAGAGTTAAAGGGAGTGAGTGATGTAGAGAGTTAAAGCGAGTATGTTATGTAGAGTTATAACAAGTGTGTGGTAGAGAGAGTTAAACCGCGTGCTTGGTAGATATAAAAGAGGTGTCATTATTTTATCTTGATGTTATTGATTATATTTCACTGACAGCACATCACTTTTATCATTAATAGCAATCATGACAGAGTTCTCATGTTTTATCATAATCATGTTTATTGACTCTTATGTTCTTCTTGGCACGAGATATACTATATAGTGGATGCACTTTTCTTAGAATTAAGTGTTATTTAATATTGGATGTTCAGAGACTATCGTCGGTGACTATTAAAAAGTCGATAAGTGCATATTATACATTCAATCTCTCCATCAACTTACTTACGTTTATAAGAAATGTGAAGCACAACTTGGAAACTCTCAAAACACTTTCACAGCAACTAAAGTTCATATGTTCATTATTTACTTGTTCTGTCTTACTATAGCTCAACTAATTGCTTAAGTCACTGATATCCTTACTAAGATAGCAGCACTGATATCCTTACTCTAAATCTGTTCCTTAATGGGAGAATGTTATATTATATCTATCTATCTATCTATCTATCTATCTATCTATCTATCTATCTATCTATCTATCTATCTATCTATCTATCTATCTATCTATCTATCTATCTATCTATCTATCTATCTATCTATCTATCTATCTATCTATCTATCTATCTATCTATCTATCTATCTATCTATCTATCTATCTATCTATCTATCTATCTATCTATCTATCTATCTATCTATCTATCTATCTATCTATCTATCTATCTATCTACCTACCTACCTACCTACCTACCTACCTACCTACCTACCTACCTACCTACCTACCTACCTACGAACCTACCTACCTACCTATCTATCTATCTATCTATCTATCTATCTATCTATCTATCTATCTATCTATCTATCTATCTATCTATCTATCTATTTATCTATCTATCTATCTATCTATCTATCTATCTATCTATCTATCTATCTAAGCTCCTTAGACTTCTATCAGAGCATAGGCTACAG
The DNA here is from genome assembly GCA_032433765.1 of Megaustenia siamemsis. Taxonomy (NCBI): domain Eukaryota; kingdom Metazoa; phylum Mollusca; class Gastropoda; order Stylommatophora; family Ariophantidae; genus Megaustenia; species Megaustenia siamemsis. Next base: position 64,162,853 of record JAVIAB010000117.1, read on the forward strand.
TCAAGGTCTTTCTCTATATCCATCCCCATTCTTGGATATTGCATCTTCTTTTAACCTCTTTCCGGTCCAGGCAAATGCTCTTGGGGATAATGACTTCTCTTCTCAGTGTATTGTTGTATCTTTCTAGTTCTCTCTTTCTCTGTGGGTCCCAAGACAATTCCTCTCTTGCTACGCTGGATTCAGACTTTCTTAGTATATGCCTAGCCCATATCCATTGTCTATACTCATGCTCTTCGTGCAGTTCACAGACAACCCTTATCTCTGACTCTCTTTAAATGACTAAATAAGTAAAGTAAAGATGTCAGATGTAACTGAAATAGAAAGAGTCCCGCGCCACAATTTAATGTTGTAGGCGGGGAGGGGGGGGGATAAGTATAAACCGTTACCGTACTAGACCACAACATTTGCTGGTCCTCTACCTGGTTAATAATTAACTCCCCTAAGTCATTGAGCCATCTGCTCATTTTCGTTTAGTTGGGCAACGTCGAGTCGGTTGAGGATCGTCAATGGACCCACGTCCATTTTGTCGCCAAGATAATACTCAAGCACTACACCACTGGGCATCTCAATCAATAGAAAACGCGTGATTTAAAGCAATTTTAAAAAAAAAATGTTGTACAAGTTTATTGTAAAATTTTAAAAAAGTAAAGTACCCCCGTCACGCCAAGTGGCGTATAGGGAATATGGTGTTAGTGACCATTAATTTTACAGACTATCAGTACATAATTTTTGGGGTAATATGGTCGGTATTACGCCCGTGCCGCCTTACTTTCCCAGAAAAAAATCCGGTACCCATTTAAGGCTGGGTGAACCCGGAAGCCGTCGTTTGGGATCGAACCCTACCTCTTGTCCTTTGTAGACCAGTTCACTAACCCCTGAGCTATCGAGGCTCCCACAAGTTGATTGTTTTGCCCATTAATTGTGATAAAATCTCGATTTAGCAAAAAAGAAAATAATAAAAGTCTACACCGAACACATTCATCATCATCGAGTGCCATCTCCGCATCGAAGGTTGGCTACCATGGAGCGCTATTCCACTCTGTCTCTTCTTTTGATAGTGCAGGTTGTCATAGGCTGACTTGTCCATTTTTAAATGTTACTCATCCATGTTATTCTTGGTCTGCCTCTGCCTCTTTTACCTTGTATTTTCCCCTCCAAGATTACTTTTAGTAGGCTGTTGTGTCTTTTAACATGCCACACAAATCTCATGTGTCTTGTTTGAATTGTGTTTAGTAGTTGTCTTTTCATTTGTATTTGTTTTAAGACTTCGCCCTTTGTTTTCTTTTCGTTCCGTCCAATTCTACTTATTCTTCTATATATCCACATTTCAAAGGCTTCAATTTTCTCATTTCCCTTATTGGCAAAGAGATCTAATATTCCATGTGCTTATTTTTAGATCTTTCCTTCGATATATGTTAGAATTCTTCTCCATGGCTTTCTCTGTAACAGTACGTGATGAGGCTCCAATCTCTTTCACGGTGGAGTGTGAAGGAGAGAGATGTAACAAATTAATTGTAACAAATTAATTGTAACAAATGCATACAAGTACATACCTGATGTCTTGCGTCAGGATCGGTGAACCAGGACCATTCACATCCTTCTGCACTCTCTCCGGGGCGTCTCTAGCGACAAACTAACATCCTAGTCTGGCTAAGTGAGTAGGAATTGATAGTGAACGTATCCTGGTACTAAAACACACCATTCCGACAGCTGATATGTTGGGTCAAAAGGTACGAATATCAGAGTTTTTACAGCAAACACATCGCTCTTAAAAAAAATCATTTTGAATAACGAAAGACGTAGACAGTGAACTATTCCTTTAGTCAACAGGTGAACACAAATGGCTTACATAAAATGTACTTTCCTAAATTCAACACAAAGTCAGTTCGGAATTGGAGTCAACAACGATGGCCTAACATCATCAAGCGCTATACATTTTTTAAAAATATGACGATCATCATTTTCGGGAATGACGTGAACTTCGGGGTATATGGTGGATAGGCGGCAGGAACAATTGAAGGCTATGCATGAAGAGTGTTCCTTGTTGCAGTTTCCTCATATTGCCAGTCCATGGGAGACTTGTTAGTCTCGAGGCAAGACTCCGGCCTCGGGACAGAGAGGTTGTAGGTTCAAATCTCGGCTACACCAGATTTTTTTTATGATTTCTCTCTGCGGTAACCACCCCTGGTCTAAGCAGCGAGACCCGGTTTGAAACGTCAGTTACTCATCGACGGAAAAAAACATGAGCACCTCCGAAGTCGGAGTTATCTGCCTATGCGGCGAGGGAACCCTGTGCACACGGCTGCCAGGAAAAAATTGATTAACACGCAAAATTCAGTTCCTAGTCTCTAGGGACTTCGTCAGAGATGAAAGCTGGCGAACGCAACAACAACAGCAACAACAAATTCAACAGTAAATTACCTGTAGGCAGTCATTACTTTCCAACATAAAGTACTCATTTAACATTTCAACAAGATGTCACCTGCCTTCACAACACATATTTTTCTTGCAATGCATCCAAAGATATTTTCCTGTGGTACTACCTCCCCATTGGCACTTAAAATTCTTTACTGACGAACTAAGAGTACTTAAAGACATAAAAGAAGTCAAGAATACATCACAGAAGAAGCAATAAGAAGCAATTGCTGCTCTACGTTAGAAACTAAACACAATCGGTAAGACAACTAAAACAACAATGATAAACAGTTGTACACAAAATATATGTTTTCTTCTCACGTCTCGGCAAACAAGGCAAACAAACATTTATTGACAAATGCAAAAATTAACTACATCAGTAAATATAAAAAAAGAATGAATAGGAAATAACATTCAGAAAGAAAGATGGCAAAATAAGGAAGGAAGGAAGGAAGGAAGGAAGGAAGGAAGGAAGGAAGGAAGGAAGGAAGGAAAAAAAGAATAAATTAAAGATTTAAAGGAGAACAGAAAAAGTAGTAAAAAGAAAAGAAAAAAGGAAAGACATTAAGAAAAGATTCCACAGTTTTACAGACAATGAGACACAGAAACAACAGTTTTCGCAAAAAAAACAACAACAAAAAACACTGTCGAATACCCAGACAAAGTAAGATCAGAATCATGCCTGAATCAATGGGTGGATAATCTGATAGTTTGATAGATCGATAAATAAATTGACAAGTGAATAAATTGATAGATGAACGAATATGTGGATATAGGTATAGGTTGATGGAATAATGGATGAACTGATGGATGTGTGAATGGATTAAGATAGCATGGATAGAAAGTTTGTCTAGCCCCTCTTGCCCAAACATTGCGTCGCAAATTGACCAGTCCCAAATGAAGATCAATACCAGGAATTTGCTTCGCTCTCATTGCCTGATTGAACTTTCCGAATCAGGTTTCAGCTATTTTTTTCTACTTTCTTTCTCTACTTTCTTTCTTTCTTTCTTTCTTTCTTTCTTTCTTTCTTTCTTTCTTTCTTTCTTTCTTTCTTCTTTTTCTCTCTTTCTCTCTTTCTTTTATTTCTTTTTTTTTCTCTCTCTATCTTTCTTTCCTTCTTTCTTCCTTTTTCTCTTTCTCTCTTTCTTTTATTTCTTTCTTTTTTTCTCTCTCTTTCTTTCTTTCCGTCTTTTATTCTATCTATCTTTCTTTCTGTCTTTCTTTCTTGCGTTATATCAATATTTCTTTTTTACATTTATTCTTTCTTTTCCTGCGTTGTTTTTTTCATTTATTCTTCCTTTCTTCCTTCCTTCCTTTTCTTCTATCTCACTTTCCATCTTTCTTCTCAGTCTATGTTTAATCTTTTTGTATGTGTCTTTCTTTATTTCTTTTGATTTATTTTCTTCATATCTCTATTCACGCTTTTTTTTCATTCTTTAATGTTTTTCTGTCTTTGTTCCTTGCGTCCATTTTGTCTTCCGTTTGACTCATTAATTTCTTTCTTCCTGTCTTTCTTTATTATTCTTTCATTCTTTATTTTTTCCTTCCCTAATTTTCAATTCTTTCTTTTTTTTCATTTTTTTTTTCATTAAATGCTGTTCGTTATTTATTTATTTTTCCTTCGAGAAACTTAGTGGGCGTGTAAGAAGACTTATCAACCAACACAGAACTGGAGTCCTCAGTAGCTGGACACTGCGAGACTTGTTGAGTAGGGGACCTGAGCACCTATGGGCGTGTTCGGAGTGCAATGATGATGACCCGCTAATAACTCAATAACTTGTGTTTCTTTACGTGCGCCAGTTTGATATTTCTAGCAGTTTCGAAGGACTAAATTTACTATAAACATCGTTTTCCCATTTCCTACGTCGACAGTTGTGTGCTCATGTGTCCCTCGCCAAACAGGCAGATATTTCTAGATTTCAGTAGTACTCTCATTTTTATCGTTAAGAGTTCTGATAAGAGTTCTGAATTCTTGTTAGTAAAACTCATTTCATCAAAGTTTGTCAGTGAATCAGCCATTCTGGATCTAATCTTTTCGATTTTCAACTACCAAGGTGTATTTAACGTGCGCAGAGTGTTCACGTGACCTCTTGCATTTCGCTGTTATCCGAGAGGGTAAAACTTCTCTACCAAGAGACCGGGGGAAAGTTAAACAACAAAGAAATCACGGATATGAAGAGAACATTCTCACCGCCTAGAGCGGGTTTCGAACACTGGACCTCCTTCTCTAGAGGCCAGGGGATGGTTACATTCATGATAGCCAACCTTCGATGCGGATACGGCACTCAATGATGATGAATGTGTTGGGATGAAGACTTCTATTTTTTTTTTTAATCGCGATTTGGTCACAAATTATGATTGCATAGTTCATCTTTATGCTTGCGTGGAGGTTGGGTTATATGCAATTCGGATTGTAAACAGAATATAAATTGTCTTAATTTATGTGATGATTCTGTGCAATTTGGGATGTAAACAGAATATAAATTGTCTTAATATATGGGATTATTCTATGCAATTTGGATTGTAAACAGAATATCAATTGTCTTAATACATGTGATGATTCTATGCAATTTGGGATGTAAACAGAATATAAATTGTCTTAATATATGGGATTATTCTATGCAATTTGGATTGTAAACAGAATATAAATTGTCTTAATACATGTGATGATTCTATGCAATTTGGGATGTAAACAGAATATAAATTGTCTTAATATATGGGATTATTCTATGCAATTTGGATTGTAAACAAAATATAAATTGTCTTAATTGTTGTGATGATTCTATTTAATTTAAGATGTGACCAACATATATCATTTGTCTTAATTATTGTGACTCTTAAATTAGAGAAATCTCCAAGTGATGAGAAGAGATAATAACCGAATAGCAAAGCTAGCCCTCGGGTGGGAAACAACAGGTAGGAGAAAAAGAGGCTCACCCAGAGAAACACTTAGAAGAACATTGATCAGGGAGGCAAAGGCAACATGCTTCGGCTCCCTCAATGAGAACGAGATGCTTGCACAGAATAGAGACAAATGGTGAGATTTGATAAAAGATCTTTGCAAGGATTTAAACTGATAGAAAGACAATTTCGAAACAGGGAAAGAGAATCTGAGTCTATACGCTATGGGCCGACTACGGATCGAAAGGTCGACAGATACATATGATGTGACTCTTTCAAATTGGAATGAAAATATAATATGCATTTTTTAATTAATGCTACTCTATGAAATTTGAACTTCCGGGAATAAGGCACCCTGTTCGCTGGCTTCTTCAGAGGACTCACAGATAAGTGCTGATTTCCAGTGAACTTTTCTGATTATTTGTTTGTTTTTATTGATATTTGAAGGGATCATGTGATTGACGCACTTTCTATTTGATGTAAATCACTTTGCTTCTTTTGATTCATTGCATTTTGTTACATTTTCTTTATTTAATCACTTATACTCATCTTTGTTGTTGAATGCGCTATTGAACGCGTGACAAAATGGCGGATTGTTTTCGCCAGTCTGTTGTCAAGGACGCCTAATTCATTTAATTTGTAAAAGGCTCACAGTGTATCCGCGTGCTGCAGAGCTATTTACTGGAGTTGGCCAGTTTATAACGTGGAAACGGGTTCTGGACCGTGCAACTGAGTAAGTGCACGTGAGTCTAGACCATCCACAGCATCGACGTTCAGCAACAAAATCATCTATGATACTATGACGACGGTAAGTGTTCAGATGTAGCCCAAACGACAACATCGAAGAAGGAAAACACGACAGGGCAAGCATGGTGGCGTTAAACTGTCGAAGTGTGAGAGGCTAGGCCTAAAGTATGTGCACGTTACTTATTGGAATTATGGGTCCATTAATCAACGACGGCCCATTCTTGATAAGCTACTGTGCGGCGCCGATATAATGGTTTTACAAGAAACTCTTCTTGGTGACAGGACAGTAAGTACTCCTGGCTTTCATTGTTTTTACAATAGACGACACCTTGGGCAGGCCATCCTTGTGCGCAACAATATGAGTTCAGCTGAGGTTGACATGTCTGCGTGGAACAATGCAGAATTGCAGGTACATGCGCTTAGGGTGCAGACCCCAGTTCATTTCGTGATTGTAAATGTGTATGCCTGTAATGGGAAGGTGGACACACAACAATGGCAGAATCTCTTCGAGTTCGATGAAGAGAACGTCATTTTCTGCTGAGACTTTAATGCTAGAGGAAACCAGTGGGGTAACGTCATAACCAACAAGCAGGGAGAAGACCTAGAGAACGCACTGGTGTCGGCCGATTTAGTGTGCTTGAATGATGGAAGGGCAACAAGATTGGCCACTCGAACATGGGACTCTGATAGTGTCATAGACCTTGCACTGGTGTCTTCCACCTTCGCACCGGTTTGCAGGTGGAGTGCACTGGGGTTCCACGGAAGTGATCACTATCCATGTGTCCTCCTAATTGAGAAAAGCAGAAATAGAAGCCAGAAAAGAAAGCTCCACACATTCCACCACGAGAAAACAGACCATGACGTCATTAGCAAAATCAGACATAGGAAACGGAGCGCCCCTCTTAGGAGGCAGGAGAGATGGACGCAGCCACCCTGGTGGAACGTAGAAGTCGAGGAAGCTTGGCGGAGCAAGAGACAAACGGCCAAGACATGGCAGAAAGCTAGAAAGAATGGAAGAACACAACCTGAGCTCTTGAAGCGTCTGAAAGTAGAGGTCGACCAAAAAATGTTGTACTTTAAACTATGCGCTAAGAAGGCTAAGGATGCCAAATGGGATGACTTCTGTAAAAAAGTGTGCTCAGAAAAATCGCTAGCCACATTCTGGCGCCTTCATCAGAGCTTGAATTACACAACACGACACAGAGGCATACCAGACTTTCAGAGCACAGGCCGGATATGGCACAAATCTGATGAGAGCAAAGGGAAGGTCCTGCTTGCCCGCTACATTGAGCAGACGGACCAAATAAATGAGGCTGTAAGAATGAGGATACGGGGATCGATGTCAAAATTGTGTAAGGATGTAGGGCTGGAAGAAGATCTCACAATCACAACCGATACCATTCGCACGACACTTGAAAGGTCACACAACACTGCTCCTGGCCCAGATGGTGTTCGGTACGATGACATAGGCGATTTAGCTGTCGACGACTTGACAAAACTGGCCAATGAGTTTAATGCCAGCATTCGGACTGGCCAGATTAAGGAGGAGTGGCTACACAGCTACTAACTACCGCTACCCAAACCAAACAAGGACCATTCTCAGATCAGTGCCTACAGAATCATCACAATGCAGAACACTGCGGGCAAGCTGCTGGAGAAAATAGTTGCCCGTGTCTTCACTTGTCACCTTGAACAGAAACGCGTATTCCCACCCACACTCGGAGGTTATAGATATTACAAAGAGACATGGCTCAATGCGGCAGTCTTTGCCTATGACGTCTTCGAAGGCTTCCACAGACGAGAGGAGACATGCATACAACAGGGTACCATTTGAATATCTCATGCATATGCTCCTCAAACTGGCGGTGCACCCCTTCCTCATTAGATGGATCTCCGCGGCACTGTTTCAGAGGAAGGTGATACTCAGATGTGGAAGTTGGTCTTCCGAGCCAACATCCATTTGTCCACGGCTGCCACAAGGCTCACCAATGTCACCAGTTCTATTTAACGTGTACACAATAACGATCACGGAACAAAAGCTGGATGGGAGGGGAAGAACTATGACTTTTGCTGATTATATTCTGGTATATCGACAGGGAAGAGACAGACGAGGAATCGCTTCCACAATGCAAGACGAACTCGATCGCATTTCTTCCTGGTGTGGGTTTCAGGTGCCTTGGTTAATCCTAATAATATAATTATTATTAAAAAAATAGTTTCATGGTTCTCCCTTAACAATCGTATTGTTAATACGACCACATCGGTAGTACGAATGGGAGCTGATGAGGTGACCAGGGACATGTTGATGACATACCTCGGAGTTAAGTTTGATCGCAGACTGTGTTTTCGTGACCACGTCGACCATGTGATAACAAAATCTCGCAAAGAATTAGCCGCCTTGAAGGTCATGGCAGCTGCCAACATCGAGCAGAGGCTACTTACTCTTATGTTCCAGGGATTAGTCCTCGCACCTATCGAATATGCCCTGGCAATTCTTACTGCCAGTCGCACTCAAATTGATAGGCTGGAGAAAATACAAAATGACGTCATGCGCATTATCCTGTGATGTACGAGGGGCACTCCCTGTGTAGCAATGAGGTATCTTCTTGACTTTCCAACCATGGATGACAGAATCAAGGTCTGGAGAGCACGAGCATACCTGAAGATTAGTACAGATAAAGAGCATCCATTGCACCACGTGCTCAACACATGGAAAGGTGCCAGGCTAAAAAGAGGCAAATCATGGGTGGGCCGAGCAGAAGATGTCAGAACAGGTCTGTGAGCTTACCAATATCAGCGTTGGTGAGGAGTGGATACCGGTGCCTATGTCATTCAAGGGGACTTTCTCGTGTATTGTCACACTCGACAGGAAAAGTGGGGAACAGAACCCGGTCGTGGTTAATTCTGAGGTCAACGGTATCATCAGCAATAACAGCGATGAGAAAGATGCAGTCATCTATAGAGACGGATCTGTAAGACGACATCAAAGAAGTGCATGTGCATTTACAGCACGCTCGGTAGGCAGAATAGTCAAAGAAGACAGTGGTGCATACGTCATGACCACGAGTAGCATGGCAATGGAGGCGATGGCAGTGACCAAGGCATTCAAATGGTTAGAGTCACAAGACTACACCCACGCATGTATACTGAGTGATTCGATGAGCATGATAAAAAAAGTGGAGGCGGGCTTTGTACGCATGCAATGGGTAGAGTCGTTGCAGAAATCCAAAATACGTAAGGTCACCTTTGTCTATGTTCGTGGACATGCGGGAGACGGGGAAATGAAAGAGCGGACAGGTTGGCTAGCTGCGCTGTCGTTGAGGACGGGCAACCAATGGATCGTGCTGACATCATCAATGCTCTCCGAGATGTGGGAAGAGCACAGGACTTCGACAAACACAGATCCACGTCACTTCTTCGGATGAAAGAGATAGGAGTTAAGGTGGCACAGCCAGAAATGAAAACTTAGTGGCCGTGTAAGAAGACTTATCAACCAACATAGAACTGGAGTCGTCAGTCGCTGGACACTGGGGGAATTGCTGAGGAGGGGATCTGAGCACCTATGGACATGTTCAGAGTGCAACGATGATGACCCGCAAATAACTCAATAACTCAATAACTTCAACACAGTTACAGAAATAAGACATGAAACTAAACAGGGACTATGTATCTAATTACGCTAGAAAGCGACGTTGGAAACACCTAGACCACATTCTCAAAATGGACGTTACAAGGCTAAATCAACAAGCCCTTTGATGAAGACCAGAAGGTAGAAGAAAACAAGGAAGACCGAAAGAAACCCTCCGTAGAGCCATCATCAAAGAGAGCGCAGAAATGGGTCTCAGAAACAAGCAAGAACTAAAACAGGGCGCGGCTAACCGTCAGACTTGCAAGACTATAGCTTCTGTTCTATGTGCCGTATTTGCCAATAAAGGATAATCAATTAAAAAAAAAAAAAACCGACGATATGCATTTATCACAGAACATTACTTTTTACTTTGTTACTTTTATGCAGAGTTTGTTAAAGAGAACGTGTGTGGAAGTGTGTGTTCCTGTGTTACCAACATTGTGAGTGTTTGTGAAATAACATTAAATGTGGTCGTAAAATCCTATTGTGCATTTCACAAGGATAATTGTTAACAGTGTCAGTTATGAGATATAGTAAGATTAAACGATCTATCACTTTATGCTCAGTTTCCATCCTGGTACTCCAAGGGACATCCCCATATCCACTCCCCCGCCCGTCCCAGCATTTCTCGAAGTGTGTGCAGACAGATTTAAATTGTTAAGATCGGTCTTGTAAGATGTTCATTGCAGACTCATCTGCTTTCCCCACTAAGCACTCCGGATCGACCAGACCCCTTATCCAACTTTAAACTCCTCAGTCTCTCAATGTATACATCATCGTCCCACCCATTCTCCTCCTCTACTCTTGAGAAATGAAGAACAAGCTCCTTTGTACACTCTGTATGGTCTTTGGCGTCTTGACAGACGGTTGGTAGCAAGCATTCATGATAGGTCAGTAGTTTGGTAAAGCATTAGTGTCTCATACTGGGTGCTGCTTTATTGAACATCTTTTCTCGTGGCTGAATTTGCCAATCCTGGACAGACAGTTCCATCCACAGAACGAGATAAGTGTACCCGCTATACCCGGACTTGTCTCCTTCTCTTGCGCCTTTTATCTTCTGAATTTGACATCAGCACTGTCTCAAAAGTTACTGTGCCATTTTTTATGTTTGCTCTCCATGTTGAACGATCCGCAGCCACATTTTCCCAGTTCCTTTCACTTATCGAAAATTCCCTCAAGGAATCCCTGCAAACATCCTTATATCTCAGCACTGGTCTGCCCTTTGGCCTCTTCAGTCTTTGTACACTATTGTAACAATATCACGAATAGTATGAAGGGAGGGAATACAAACAATTATTTTTTTGCCGTTTCAAATTGATTACTTCCCTTTTATCTTACCAGGGTACTTGTCCACATAAACAAAAATAAAGGATGTAGGAACCGTGCTGAAAACGATCAACGACTCATAGTTGACTGCATGCGTCAGAATCAGAGATTCATAACTGACCTAGATCTCCTATTTGATGTCTGCCTTGTGGGGCCTCGTACCCAGCCAACCAGCCTGACCAAGCGAGTAAAGATCAAGGGGAAAGCTTTACCAGTAGGTCTACCCTGAAAATCGAAAAAGTAGGTGGTACACACCCACAAATTTCAAAGAATATAATTAAAATTTATAAAATCATTCACAACAGACAACTGGCTTGGTGAAATTATTATGAAGAGGTCTTAGATGGCGCTACTAATTTTGAACATTGCGATGACATAAACTGTGTTACCAGTAAGTAGATGGTAATTGAATTGTCAAAGTATCAGGAAACATAAAATATGATATTGTCAAAGTATCAGGAAACATAAAATATGATATTGTCAAGAGTATCAGGAAACATAAAATATTATATTGCCAAAGTATCAGGAAACATAAAATATGGCTTTGTCAAAGTATCAGGAAACATAAAATATGATATTGTCAAAGTATCAGGAAACATAAAATGTGATATTGTCAAGAGTATCAGGAAACATAAAATATGATATTGTCAAAGAATCAGGAAACATAAAATATGATATTGTCAAGAGTATCAGGAAACATAAAATATGATATTGTCAAAGTATCAGAAAACATAAAATATGGCATTGTCAAAGTATAAAAAAATAACATATGATATTGTCAAAGTATCATGAATCATAACATATGATATTGCCAAAGTATCAGGAAACATAAAATATTATATTGCCAAAGTATCAGGAAACATAAAATATGGCATTGTCAAAGTATCAGGAAACATAACATATGATATTGCCAAAGTATCAGGAAACATAAAATATTATATTGTCAAAGTATCAGGAAACATAAAATATGGCATTGTCAAAGTATCAGGAAACATAACATATGATATTGCCAAAGTATCAGGAATATGATATTGCCAAAGTATCAGGAAATATAAAATAAGGCATTGTCAAAGTATTCATCATCATGTGCCATACCGGTTGGCGTAGGCGATCATGACCCTACACAATCTTCTATCTACAGTGCATCGTATCAGTTCTGTTGTTGACTGTTTTCCATGCCATGACACCAAGCTATCCAGTATTTTCTCTCTTTGTCGTCCGCGATCGCTCTTTCCTTTTATTTTGCCAGTTGTAACCAAGTATTCCAACTTTCCTCTTCTCATGATGTGCCCGAAAAATGTTGATTGCATCTTTCTGATGTTTTTAAGAGCTCCCTTTTTGTGTTGGCCTCTTTGAGAAATTCCTCATTGGTTTTTTTAGCTGTCCATGGAACTTTCAACATTCTTCTGAGAAATTCCATCTCTGTGGCCTCTAATCGTCTTTTCAATTGTTTGTCTACTGTCCACAATTCGCTTCCATAGGTCAGAATTTGTTCTATATAGCACCGATGAACTCTCTTTCTCATTTACATTTACATTGATTTGTTGCATAAGATATTTTTCATTTTCTGAAATGCTATTTTGGCCTGAGCTATTCTGCTTTTTATTTTTGTGTTGCATCTCCCATCTGATGTTATCTTTATGCCAAGTATTTAAAACGTTGCACTTGTTTCAGATTTGTCTCGTTTATGTTTATGCTGCATGATGGTGGTGATTGTTTCTTCCTTTTAACCATTACTTCTGTTTTCTTACTATTCAGACTGAGACCTTTCTTGTTGCTTTCTTCCACTATTATGTCTATCATTTCTTGTAGTTCATTCTCTGTCTCTGCTATTAAGACTGTGTCATCGGCATATTGCAAATTATTTATGTTGTGACCGTTGACTTCAATTCCTTTTTTGTCTACTATTGATCTCATAATATATTCGCTGTAAAGTGAAAACAAATCTGGCGACAGAACACAGCCTTGTCTGCCTCCTTGTTTTATAAATTGAAATTGTCCTGTTTGGTTGTTAAATCGTATGGCTGCTGTTTGTTGCCAGTACATGTTTTTTATGATTCGCATATCCTTGCCATCAATGTTTAATTTCTCCAGCATATTGACTATTTCCACATTCTTTTCTTTGTCAAATGCTTTCGTGTAGGCTATAAAGTACATATATAGATCTTTCTTTACCTCTATAGATCTTTCTATCAATGTTCTTAAGATGTATATTGCATTATTGGTGCCCTTTCCTTCCACAAATCCACATTGTTCCTCACTTATTTCTGGTTTTATTTTGTTCCTTACACGTCTCATGATTATTCTTAGTAATATTTTAGCCATATGGCTCATGAGACTAATAGTGCGATGGTCTTCACAATCAGTGGCGCCTGACTTCTTCGGTATGGCTACAAAGATAGGTTTTAGCAGATCTTCGGGTATGTGTCCAGTGTTATATATGTCAATGAGTAATTTTGTTATGACTTGTACTCCCAGCTCTCCTAATGCATTTATCTCTTCGATTGTTATATTGTCAGGACCTGGAGCTTTGCCTCTTTTCGTGTGTTGGATTGCGTCCTCTACTTCACTCTGCATTATTGGTGGTCCTGTATCTTCATTTGAATTTTTTAATTCTGGTCTTTCATCATCATAGAGTTGACTGATATATTCTGTCCATCTTTCCATTGTCTTCTCCTGTCCCATTATTATATTTGCTTCCTATGATTTCACACATCCTGAAACTTTGACTTCTTTTCTTCCTGTTAATTCATTTAACTGATTGTGCATAAATTTTGAGTCTTTCTTTTGTTGTTTTTCCATTTCTTCACATTTCTGTTTTAACCATCCTCCCTTTGACTTCACTGCACTTGTTTTGGATCTCTTTGTGCAATATTTTGTATATCCGTTCTTCTTTCTTATGTTTTCTTCTTTCGTCCATTAGTTGTAATATTTCTTCTGTCATCCATTTATTTTTGTTGATTAATTTAGTCACTGGTATTACTTCTTTTGATGTTTGTTGAATCGATTGTTTGAGCATTTCCCACTGCTCCTGGATGTCCTGTATTTTCTCAATAGCATTATATCTATTCTGTACTATCGTGCTGTACTTATCACCCATCTGTTTATCTACTCTTAGCATATCTAGTTCTAATTATATTTTTTTGGTGGTGATTTCTGTGCCTTCCGCAGTTTTATTCTTATCTTTCCAGCTACTGTACATGGTCACTATTGCAGTCTGCTCCTGGCCTTGTTTTAACCGATGTTAGCCCATTCCTGAATCTTCTCTGTACCAGTATAAAATCAATTTGATTGTGTATTTTTTTGTCTGGGCTTTGTCATGTCCATAGTCGCCTAGGGTGTTGTTTGAACCAGGTGTTACCTATAATCATTTCATGTGTCTTTGCCCAACCTATCAATCTATCCACTCTATCATTCGTCTCTCCAAGGCCATGCCCCCCAGTCACATTTTGCACTTTAGCTGTTCCTACCTTTGCATTGAAATCCCCTAATATAATAGTTATTTCTTAGGATTTACACTGTTCCATGGTCGCCTCCGCTAGCTCCTCGTAAAAAGTGTCAATGTCTTCTTCTTCGCTATTACTTGTTGGTGCATAAACTTGAATTATGTTGATATCCATTGGTCTGCCTCTCAATTTTACTAGCAGAATTCTATCTGATACTGGCTGAAATCCTTTCACTGTTTTGCTTCTTTCTCTATCTAACATGATGCCTACTCCTCTTTCGAGTGTGGTTCCCCCAGAGTAAATTACATTTCCACTGTCGTGTTGTAATAATCCTGCTCCTGTTCATCTCATTTCACATAGTGCCAAGATGTTCAATTTCATTTTCTTCATTTCTTGACTGATGTTTTCTAGTTTACCAACCTGGAATGCTGATCTAATGTTCCAAGTTCCTACTGCTAGTGTCTCTTTATTTTTGATCTTGCATACAGTTGCTTGATGACGATCGAGTGTCACCTGTAGCACATGACGCTCCCTACCGGACGAGGTGGCCGTGAAGCCCCATTAACGTCGTTAGCTGTAAATATAAGGTTGTGATTTGTCATGATTATTCTAGGCAATATAAGAAGGTAGTTTGCCAATCCTTTCCTTCTTGGCAGTGACTGTACTAGTCGGAGATCGCAGCCATTGTCTCTATACATGAGATCCTCTGCCTGCCATCGCGGTGTGGGGATCATAACCGGCACTACTTGTTGGCTGCTCCCACAACACCATCCACCACCTGCTCTAATGGCTTCACATAACCCTGATAGGGGGGCTAAATGGGGGCTCCATCTTGCCCAGAGGTGTCCCGAAGACTGGCGGAGGAAAGGAGACGTCTTACTCTTCCTTTGGTAGGGCAGAACTCTACCCTGCTAACCAGTCAAAGTATCAGGAAACATAAAATATCATATTGTCAAAGTATCAGGAAACATAAAATATGATATTGCCAAAGTATTAGGAAACATAAAATATGATATTGCCAAAGTATCAGGAAACATAAAATATGATATTGCCAAAGTATTAGGAAACATAAAATATGATACTGCCAAAGTATCAGGAAACATAAAATATGATAGTCCCCATCATAGCAGTCTCAGCACGCGCAAAAAGACATAAGGCGAAACCGCATAGAAAGTTAACACAGCCATCTGTTCCCCGTCATACGATAGCATCATTCATCGTAGGCAAATCAAAATAGATCAGTTAGGCGGATAATCATAGCCTGACTGAAAACTATGACACAGCGCATCAACAACCACCCCCTGTCCTTTCGATGGCGAATGATGAAGAGACTATTCTGTTCCTTAGTTGTCATCAGATGAACGCCAGAAAGAGAAAGAATATGCGATGATTTCGTAGAAAGAAAGGCAAAACTAGATCTACTTTGTAGCCAAAATCATCATCATGTGTCATGCCAGCTGGTGTGATTGATCAAGTCTCACTACATCTTTCTGTTTATGCTCATATTCATTATCTATGCTGTTTTATTTTGTTCTCTTACTATACCATTCTCATAAGCTGTTTAGTTTGTTTTTTCTCACATTGTTTACCTTGCCCTCTTCTTATCTCAATTTCTCCATTTGTGTGCTACAGCTGTTTCATTCTCATTCCACGGTCGGTAAATGTTGATTACTTGCTTCTAGTTCATCAACCATGACATTACAGCTCTACTATATGTTGTTGATGATTTCAGCACATACACTGTGTGGCAGCCTCTACCACATACCAGAGCATACATACTGGCAGACAGACCAGACTGATATGCATGTAACGACCACCCTTCATATAATTACTAAATCGTACTATCATCAAGCGCTGTACCTGCTAGCATAAAGAGTTTCCTCTCTCTTCTACAATCGAATGTCCCTGTTATCGCAATATGTTCTGCTTTCTCTTTCCACGCTTGATGGTAATAAATAGCATTACTTTTTTTTTGTTGTTGTTGATTTGGCCTCTTTTAGAACCTTCTCATCACTCTTTTTAAGTTTCCATGGTTTTCTCAAAGTCTTCTATGAAAACAGATTTATATGGCTTCTATATCATCTATTGTCCTTTCGGACACATCGAAGGATGGACCATGGAGCGCCATTCATCCATTGGGTGACGTTCATTAATTGGGTGACGATTCCACATTGAATGTTGTCTACCATAGAGCGCCATTCATTCATTGGATGACGTTCATTAATTGGGTGACGATTCCACATTGAATGTTGTCTACCATAGAGCGCCATTCATTCATTGGATGACGTTCATTAATTGGGTGACGATTCCACATTGAATGTTGTCTACCATAGAGCGCCATTCATTCATTGGGTGACGTTCATTAATTGGGTGACGTCTCCACATTGAAGGTTGTCTACCATAGAGCGCCATTCATTCATTGGGTGACGTTCATTAATTGCGTGACGTCTCCACATTGAAGGTTGTCTACCATAGAGCGCCATTCATTCATTAGGTGACGTTCATTAATTGCGTGACGTCTCCACATTGAAGGTTGTCTACCATAGAGCGCCATTCATTCATTGGGTGACGTTCATTAATTGCGTGACGTCTCCACATTGAAGGTTGTCTACCATGGAGCGCCATTCATTCATTGGGTGACGTTCATTAATTGGGTGACGTCTCCACATTGAAGGTTGTCTACCATAGAGCGCCATTCATTCATTGGGTGACGTTCATTAATTGGGTGACGTCTCCACATTGAAGGTTGTCTACCATAGAGCGCCATTCATTCATTGGATGACGTTCATTAATTGGGTGACGTCTCCACATTGAAGGTTGTCTACCATAGAGCGCCATTCATTCATTGGATGACGTTCATTAATTGGGTGACGTCTCCACATTGAAGGTTGTCTACCATGGAGCGCCATTCATTCATTGGATGACGTTCATTAATTGGGTGACGTCTCCACATTGAAGGTTGTCTACCATAGAGCGCCATTCATTCATTGGATGACGTTCATTAATTAGATGACGTCTCCACATTGAAGGTTATCTACCATGGAGCGACATTCTATTCTCTGCGCTAATAGTGTTCGTTGTCATATATTCACCTGTCCATCCTTTGATGTTATCCGTCCAATTTATTCTTGGTCTGCCTCTGTCTCGTCTACCTTCCATTCCAAAATTACTCTCAGTAGCGTTTTGTGTTTCTTCACATGTCCTAACACATTAAGTCGTCTTGCTCGAATTGTGTTATGAAGTGCTTTTTTTGTTGTTGTTGTTGTTGTAATATTAAGATTATTTAAAACTTGACTTTTCGTCCTCTTTTTCTTGCACCAAAATCTCCCCACTTTTCTATAAATCCACACTTTGATTAAAGGTTCATATTTTCTTACCATAATGATACTTTTATTTTAATGAAGATAAGTTTGTTAACTTTTCTATCAGATTAGTTTATTAAATAAATAACAAGAAGTGTTAACAGATGTCATAAGATTACTCTAATGTGACAAACATGACGAATCTGCGATTAAATCAATCACTCTCTTCCTGTGTGATCACCTTGTGGTGTTTAAACAGCAGGAAACGTGCCTGTGATCACCTTGTGGTGTTTACACAGCAGGAAACGTGCCTGTGATCATCTTCCTTATTGTCAGAAGATCAACCTACATCTTTGATTGTAGTTCTATCTTTGATCTAACGAATCCTAATGCATCATCATCATAGTGTGCCATCTCCGTATCGAAGGTTGGCTACCATAGTGCACCATTCTGCCCTGTCTCTTGTTTTGATGGTGCGGGTGTCAAGGGCTGACCTGTCCACCTTTTGGTGTTACTCGTCCATGTTAGTCTTAGTCTGCCTCTGCCTCTTTTACCTTGTATTTTCCCTTCCAATAATACTTCTAGTAGGCTGTTGTATCTTTTAACATGCCCCAACATTTCATGTGTCTTGGTCTAATTGTGTTTAGTAGTTCTCTTTTTATTTTTGGTTATTTTAAAACTTCCTCGTTTGTTTTCTTTTCCTTCCATCCAATTCTACCTATTATTCTGTAAATCCACATTTCAAAGGCTTCCATTTTTTGTTCTGTTTTATTGTCTAATGTCCATGTTTCTGCGCCATACAGGAATATTGAGAAGATTTAACATGTTGCTATTCTTAGTTTTAGCCCTGGTGTTATTTCCTAATGCATACTTAAGTGGTAATGATAAATAATGCGACCGTCCTGTTGTAAATGTCCCACATCTTAATCCCATAACCTACATGAACACAGTACGAAATATAAGGACACAAACACTCCGTAAAAATAGATGATGAAATCAGTAGTAAGGAACTATATCAACAAATACCCACAAAAAATAACGCTGTTAAATTCTATTCAAAAGGAATACGTGTGTTTTTAATGACGAAATCAAAGCAAAAAACCAGCTTGGAGCACTGGTTCTAAATCTAACCACAAACACCATAAATAATATATTTTCAAGCGGAAAGTACGAATCGTAATTATGATTCAAGATATGGGAGTGGTGACTCTTGTCTTGTTTATCGTAATAATATTGTGAGTGGGCGTGTATAACTGTGAGGGTGTGGCGTCCGGTGTGTACACGAGGTTGTACTGCAAGACACAAAGTTGACAAAGTCGTAAGAAATTGGCGTATTGAGTTTTCCCGTTCTACGCTTTAAAATATGGAGATAGATGAAGGTATGTGTGCTTTTCCTCACGTTTTATAAAACCTTCCCAGTAAATGAGCTAGTTAATATTGGAGGATGTTGCAGAACAAGGTCTATTTCACTCTCCTCCGCAATGATTTTACACAAGACTATAGCCACGTCACCATCCCAATTTCCTACCCCGCAGCCAGACCCCCATCAATGTAGAAAACAAAAATCGCTACTTCAGAGCAATCTTTGCTATTTGGTTGTGTATTTTCAAGTTCTATGCGTCCACTGTAACAATTTAACACTCACTGTTGAGAACAATTCAAATATATTGATGGTTCTCCATTTCATCACAGATGATCCATTATTTCCTCTCGAGTAATTGTTTCTTCTTCTTCTTCTTTCATTTCTTCTTCCTCTTACTCTTCCACTTCTTTTACTTCTTTCTCTTCTTCTTCTCCCTCTTCTCCTTCTTCTTTTCTTTCCCTTCTTTTTCCTCTTCTTTTCCTCTTCTTCGTTCTCCTCTCCTTCTTCTCCTTGATCTTCTTCTTTCTCTTCTTCTTCTTCTCCTTCTTTTTCTCCTTCTACTTCTTCTTCTTTCTTTTATTCTTCTTCTTCTTCACATAACCATTGGGGTCATTGAGGCATCACTGACAGGCTTCATCAAATGGGGGCGGGGGGGGGGGGGTCATTGGAGGACCACTGACAGACTTCGTCAACCATTGAGTCATTGGGGCACCACTAAACAGATTTAATCTAACTGGGGGACATTGGTGCATCACAGACATATTTCATCTGCTGTGGGGTTATTGGGGTACCAATGACAGACTTCATCAACCTGGCGGTCATTTGCGTACCACTGACAGACTTCATAAATGTCTGGGTCATTGGGGACCCACTGGCATACTTCTTCAACCTGGCAGGTCATTGCGGCAACACTGACATATTTCATCCAACTGGGGAGAGGTGGGGGGTGGTCATTGGGGAATCATAGACATCTTTCATCTACTGTGGGGTCATTGAGATACCACTGACAGACTTGATCAACCTTGTGAGCATTTTAGTATCCCTGACATACTTCATACATTTCCGGGATCAATGAGGCACCACTGACAGACTTGATCAACCTGGTGAGCATTTTAGCATCACTGGCATACTTCATACATTTCCGGGATCAATGAGGCACCACTGACAGACTTGATCAACCTTGTGAGCATTTTAGCATCACTGGCATACTTCATACATTTCCGGGGTCAATGAGGCACCACTGACAGACTTGATCAACCTTGTGAGCATTTTAGCATCACTGGCATACTTCATACATTTCCGGGGTCAATGAGGCACCACTGACAGACTTGATCAACCTTGTGAGCATTTTAGCATCACTGGCATACTTCATACATTTCCGGGATCATTGAGACACCACTGACAGACTTCATAAACCTGGTGAGCATTTTAATATCACTGACATACTTCATACATTTCCGGGATCAATGAGGCACCACTGACAGACTTGATCAACCTGGTGAGCATTTTAGCATCACTGGCATACTTCATACATTTCCGGGATCAATGAGGCACCACTGACAGACTTGATCAACCTTGTGAGCATTTTAGCATCACTGGCATACTTCATACATTTCCGGGGTCAATGAGGCACCACTGACAGACTTGATCAACCTTGTGAGCATTTTAGCATCACTGGCATACTTCATACATTTCCGGGGTCATTGAGGCACCACTGACAGACTTGATCAACCTTGTGAGCATTTTAGCATCACTGGCATACTTCATACATTTCCGGGGTCAATGAGGCACCACTGACAGACTTGATCAACCTTGTGAGCATTTTAGCATCACTGGCATACTTCATACATTTCCGGGGTCATTGAGGCACCACTGACAGACTTGATCAACCTTGTGAGCATTTTAGCATCACTGGCATACTTCATACATTTCCGGGGTCATTGAGGCACCACTGACAGACTTGATCAACCTTGTGAGCATTTTAGCATCACTGGCATACTTCATACATTTCCGGGATCAATGAGGCATCACTGACAGACTTGATCAACCTTGTGAGCATTTTAGCATCACTGGCATACTTCATACATTTCCGGGGTCAATGAGGCACCACTGACAGACTTGATCAACCTTGTGAGCATTTTAGCATCACTGGCATACTTCATACATTTCCGGGGTCATTGAGGCACCACTGACAGACTTGATCAACCTTGTGAGCATTTTAGCATCACTGGCATACTTCATACATTTCCGGGGTCATTGAGGCACCACTGACAGACTTGATCAACCTTGTGAGCATTTTAGCATCACTGGCATACTTCATACATTTCCGGGGTCAATGAGGCACCACTGACAGACTTGATCAACCTTGTGAGCATTTTAGCATCACTGGCATACTTCATACATTTCTGTGGTCATTGAGACACCACTAACAGACTTCATTAACCTGGTGAGCATTTTAGCATCACTGGCATACTTCATACATTTCCGGGATCAATGAGGCACCACTGACAGACTTGATCAACCTTGTGAGCATTTTAGCATCACTGGCATACTTCATACATTTCTGTGGTCATTGAGACACCACTAACAGACTTCATTAACCTTGT
The DNA here is from genome assembly GCA_032433765.1 of Megaustenia siamemsis. Taxonomy (NCBI): domain Eukaryota; kingdom Metazoa; phylum Mollusca; class Gastropoda; order Stylommatophora; family Ariophantidae; genus Megaustenia; species Megaustenia siamemsis. The sequence goes on from JAVIAB010000117.1 coordinate 64,184,587, forward strand.
GAGCATTTTAGCATCACTGGCATACTTCATACATTTCTGTGGTCATTGAGACACCACTAACAGACTTCATTAACCTGGTGAGCATTTTAGCATCACTGGCATACTTCATACATTTCCGGGATCAATGAGGCACCACTGACAGACTTGATCAACCTTGTGAGCATTTTAGTATCACTGATTTATCCGCACGACCACGCGCACCTCATGACCGGTTATATATTACATGAAAATCCCCTTTTCTTACTTCCAAAAGGTAAAATATGATGTTATATCACTTTTACTCTTTGCCTTGTTCTACTCTCCAGGTCCCCTAACACTGCAAAATTTCGCTTCACGCGTATCATGACATCACTTGGTGCAAGACAACTTTTGCATTTACCCTATTGGGGATACCGTTTGTGACAAAATGTCAAGAGTACTAGAAGTGTGTTTTTATTTTGTGTGTGTCATATCATATGTGTCTGTGTGGGTGTGTTGATGTATGTGTCTCGGGATACGCGTGAGCGTGCATATGTGTGCTGATTTATTGTGTCTTGTGGTGTGCGTGTGTGGTGTGATTTGCGTTATGTGTGAACTGTGATATATATATATATATATATATATATATATATATATATATATATATATATATGAGAGTACGTTGTGGTTTGTGTTGGTATGCGTGTATTCTGATTGCCATGTATGTGCGATAGTATGTGTGTTTTATGACGCTATACTCAAACAACGCCCATTGAAGCTTTGATCATTTCCAAATAAAGCTGGATACAATATTCTGTAATAAACCTCTCTACTTTACTAATCCTGCCCACCACTAGCCTTCCCCATCTCAAAGACACCTTGACGATTACAATAATTGGAACTAGGCATTAATCGAATTGGACTGTTCACAATCACGTCATTTGTTTATCATTAATTAGGGAAACACAATTCCAAATTGGGCTAACAGCGTGTTCTGTTTCTCGGTAATTGGGGAATGTAAACAAGTAAGATAATGAGTGAAGTAATATTAAGAGGTAGGTTACTGGAAATTGTGAAATTAGAAGAAATAAGATAGATGGGGGAGGAAAATAATTACAAATAGGAAACAGTTAGCGATCTGTCTATCTGTCTGTCTATCTGTCTTATTTTCTCTGTCTGTCGCCTGAAGTATTGTCTATATCTGCAATGTCGTTATCTGTATAAATTCTACTGGTTTTGTTTTTTCATTCTTACAGTGACCCATATATTTTTGTCTATACGGTTGTATCTTTGGGCCAATAGATTTTTCAAAGTCTACCACGTTCAGTTCAGTCTTGAAGTATGTGTTCAGTAGTCTGGGGCACCAGGCCACATGTACGTGTAGTTGAGGTGCCGATCCTGAATTTTGTACACATGTGACTGTGGACAGATCAAGATGAAAAACGAATATTGGAACAGCTGTAGCATACAAAAAGATATATTGAAAGAGGAGAGGCAAGAAGCTCCGGTGGAAGGCTCAGAGTAAGTAGAACTGACAACATCTGAGAAACACACAGATCACTTGACGATGGCTGAGTCAGGAGAATGGCAAGAGCTAGAATTGTATATCTGCCTCGACATTCAGTGAGTATATGAGGAAATAAAAAGAAAGAAAGATTGAGAGAGAGAGAAAAAGAGAGAGCGACAAACAGAGGGAGAGAGAAAACAAGGAAAAAGAACACAGTATATGAAGATAATGAGATAAGGCCGGCTTGCTGCCGGAGCTACTGAGTTTAGTGCTCTGTGCACCCCGAGATCTGTGTTTTTCATCCGGATTGTGTTTCTATATTCCGATTTCTTACGATGAATGATGATTTCGTATGCCGCTTGGCCTAATGTCTTTTGGCGTATGCTGTAGCTGCTATGATGGGAATACCGAGACGTTCGACTAACCATAATGAGATAAAGAAGAAAACAGTGCTTTATTTAACTCTAAAATTGTGTACCACCATCGTGTCAATTAAAAGTGTTATTGTCCAGTCATTACAACACAGCTCAACCTGTATACACCATTTTGTGCAATATTCTTTCTTCAATTTACTTTTTGCTTTAACATTTTATTTTAATATTAAGAAGAAAACATCGACAAAAGTGTTAACCTAGTAGCATTGCGCAATTTAAAATTGAAATCCGGAATAATTCTTGAGTTAAAGAGATAAGTAAACAGGAAAAATATGAAATATGGAAGAGAATATGAAACTACAGAAAAATTATCATTAAATCGCATGTCCTTTGCAGAACGTTGCACTCTTCATAACAAGTCTGAAAGAATCTTTGTCTCCAGTCAGATCTCCCACAGAACGTTGCACTCTTCATAACACGCCTGAAAGAATCTTTGTCTCCAGTCAGATCTCCCACAGAACGTTGCACTCTTCATAACACGTCTGAAAGAATCTTTGTCTCCAGTCAGATCTCCCACAGAACGTTGCACTCTTCATAACACGCCTGAAAGAATCTTTGTCTCCAGTCAGATCTCCCACAGAACGTTGCACTCTTCATAACACGTCTGAAAGAATCTTTGTCTCCAGTCAGATCTCCCACAGAACGTTGCACTCTTCATAACACGCCTGAAAGAATCTTTGTCTCCAGTCAGATCTCCCACAGAACGTTGCACTCTTCATAACACGCCTGAAAGAATCTTTGTCTCCAGTCAGATCTCCCACAGAACGTTGCACTCTTCATAACACGCCTGAAAGAATCTTTGTCTCCAGTCAGATCTCCCACAGAACGTTGCACTCTTCATAACACGCCTGAAAGAATCTTTGTCTCCAGTCAGATCTCCCACAGAACGTTGCACTCTTCATAACACGCCTGAAAGAATCTTTGTCTCCAGTCAGATCTCCCACAGAACGTTGCACTCTTCATAACACGTCTGAAAGAATCTTTGTCTCCAGTCAGATCTCCCACAGAACGTTGCACTCTTCATAACACGCCTGAAAGAATCTTTGTCTCCAGTCAGATCTCCCACAGAACGTTGCACTCTTCATAACACGCCTGAAAGAATCTTTGTCTCCAGTCAGATCTCCCACAGAACGTTGCACTCTTCATAACACGCCTGAAAGAATCTTTGTCTCCAGTCAGATCTCCCACAGAACGTTGCACTCTTCATAACACGTCTGAAAGAATCTTTGTCTCCAGTCAGATCTCCCACAGAACGTTGCACTCTTCATAACACGTCTGAAAGAATCTTTGTCTCCAGTCAGATCTCCCACAGAACGTTGCACTCTTCATAACACGCCTGAAAGAATCTTTGTCTCCAGTCAGATCTCCCACAGAACGTTGCACTCTTCATAACACGCCTGAAAGAATCTTTGTCTCCAGTCAGATCTCCCACAGAACGTTGCACTCTTCATAACACGCCTGAAAGAATCTTTGTCTCCAGTCAGATCTCCTACAGAACAGTGCATTCAACACAGCCTGTCTTAAAGAATCTCTGTCTTTAGTCAGATCTCCCACAGAACGTTGCATTCACCACAGCCCGTCTGAAGGAGTGCCTGTCTCTAGCGAGATCTCTCACAGAATGTTGCATTCACCACAGCCTGTCTAAAAGAATCTCTGTCATTAGCTATATCTTCCAGAGGACGTTGCATTCACAACAGCCCGTCTGAAAGAATCTTTCTCTGTCTGTGACCAGATCTCCCACAGAACATTGCATTCACCACAGACCGTCTGAAAGAATCTCTGTCTCTAGCCAGATCTCCCACAGAACGTTGCATTCACCACAGCCCGTCTGAAAGAATCTCTGTCTCTAGCCAGATCTCCCACAGAACGTTGCATTCACCACAGCCCGTCTGAAAGAATCTCTGTCTCTAGCCAGATCTCCCACAGAATGGAGCATTCTCTACAGCCCGTCTGAAAGAATCTTTCACTGTCACTAGTCAAGTCACCTATTCTTCGTTGTTGTGTTTACGGTCTGTTTGATGTCTTAAATCCACTTTCTTCTTTGTCTGCCCCTGATACATCTTCCATGATCATTGGCTTCCATGTTTGTTCATTCCAGCGCGCTGTGTCTTAAAATAAACGTGGCCATTGTATGTTAATTTCCTCTATAGTATGTTCATTATAAGTCACTTTTTTAATTTTTTAAATCTTTTTATGTCTTCATCGTTCCTTTTCATTATCCAAAGTATCTTAAGGATTTCTCTATAGTATTTTTTAAAATGTAAATAAAGCATGTTGGAATAATTAATACGCTGGAGAAATTAAACATAGATGGCATGGATCTGAGAATCTTAAAAAAACATGTACTGGCAACAAACAGAAGCCATAAGAAATAGCAACTAAACAGAACTTGCAATATATAAAACATGGAGACAGACAAGACTGTGTTCTGTCGCCGGATTTGTTTTCACCTTACCGCAACATTATTTCGAGATCAATAGTAGGTACTGAGGTCAACGTCACAATATAAACAATGTGCGATTGACGGATGAAATAGTCTTAATAGCAGAGGCAGAAAATGGACTAATAGGAATGATAGACATAATAGTGAATAGTGAGAAAACAGAAGTAATCGTCATATCGAAGAAACATTCATCACCATCATGCAGCTTAAAAATAAACAGAACAAATTTGAAACAAGTGCAACGCATCAAACACTTGGGCACAATAATAACATCAGATGCACCACAGAAATAAAAAGCAGAATAGCTCAGGCCAAAATAGCATTTCAGAAAATTAAAAACATCTTACGCAAGAAATCTATGTCAATAGAAGTGAGAAAGAGAGAACATATATGCTATATAGAATCAATTCTGACATATGGAAGCGAATCATGGACAGAACAAACAAATAAAAAGACGATTAGAGGCCACAGAGATGGAATTTCTCAGAAGAATGTTGAAAGTTCCCTGGACAGATAAAAAAGACCAACGGGGAAATTCTCGAAGCGGCCAACACAAAAAGGGAGCTCCTAAGAAATATCAGAATGAAACAATCAACATTTTTGGCCACATCACGAGAAGAGGCAAAATACAGGGAAAGAGAGAACGCGGACGACAAAGAGACAAAATACTGGATATCTTGGTTCCATGGCATGGAAAACAGTCAACAACAGAACCGATACGATGCACATCTGATAGAAGATTGTGGAAGGCAAAGATCGCTTACGATAACCGCTATGGCACGTGATGACGATGATGTTTTGTTTTTTTAATGAATCGATTTTCTTCTTTGCTGCACAACTTACTGAAGAAAACGAACAGTAATTAGTGACAAACGTACGCCAACAAACAAAGCTTAAGAGATAGGCTATTTAACAGTAGAAATATGAGGGTGTACTGACGCATCATTCACCCTAAACAATTAATCAGAAAAACTGACAGAACACAATCACAATAGGTACATGGCTATCACAGGACCTTCCCAGCCCCCTTCCCCCCCCCCCCAAAAAAAAAAGCACTCGACCGAGTAAACAATTATGAAGATACTAACAACGTACGGAGCAAGTGAACATCGAACCAACCTAGTTAATTCTCTTCATCAGCAACAGCTGCACGGTAACAGCCTACATGGATCCCTTTGAAGTTAGAGAACAAGTTAGAGAACAGTGTGTACTATTGACTGCTGCTTGTTACTGGCATGGGACACATCGATACATTTGTTGTTTCATCTGAAACAGAGAATAATAATGAGTTTCTAATCGCAGACGATCAGGACCAAATGGAGAAATATAGTAAATCTACAACAATAATTATATAGACTTAACATCATACGCAATCAACACAACAATCAAATTGACACCTACAAAGCAGAAGTCATGAACTCGCGGAAGAAACAACAGAACATCGTCCATCTATCAAGGATAGGTGACAGACAATTAAAGCACATTCTGGGGGGGGGGGGGGGGGGGGGGGTTAAATACAGTAGAATTCTGGGACCAGCAACAATTCACAAGCAAGAGAAATAGAAACGGGCACACTAAAATACAATCTCCATCCTAACATTGTACTACCAATTGAAGACCGGGACCCTACATACAAGAACAATAAGAAAAATTATCACTACCGAGATGGAATGTGTCAGACGAATGGAAAGAAACAGCCTGTGAGATATGATCAGAAATGAAGAACTGAGAACAAAGCTAGTATCAATTCCCGCCAAAGAATACATTAAAAAAACAACCGATAAAATGGTTTTAACACGTGATGAGACAAAATTACAACAGTCTCATAAAAGTAATATTGGAAGGGAAAATACAAAGTAAAAGAGGCAGACCAAGACAAACATGGACGAGTAACATCAAAAGATGGACAAATCAGCCTATGACAATCTGTACCATCAAAGCAAGAGACAGAGTGGAATGGCGCTCTATGGTAGCCAACCTTCGATGCGGAGACGGCACTCAATGATGATGATGATAATGAGACAAAATGATCTTGTAATGAACGTTGCGAGTGCACCAGTGTTAAGGGCCGACCACGAAAAAGACAAATTAATGGACAATTTGAAACACTGGACACATAACAGGAAAAGCTAAAGGAAAAGCAAAAGACTTACATTGTATCTCGAAGCTGAATGGCAAATGAGGAAGGAAAGAGGACAATTTTTGCTGATAAATAGGCAGAAGTTGGAGTTAGAGCGGACCTGTACTCGGAAGAGATCCAGAAATAACAATAATTAGTGAGTGGACTTCAGGGGGAAGACGTGGCACAGCTTGGCGATATATTGTGAAAGCAGAACTTGATAGTGTGGGCCAGACCTCAGGAACACTGGGAGGGATGACAATGGAGAGTTGTGAAATAATTGTGTTGTTTTTCCTATATGACGTTTCTAGGGTGTTCCCGTCACTGACTGACTTGCCGGCATCTAGATGATAGCTGATCTGAGACTGTAGAAAACGCCTGTAGTACATAAAAGGTAAAGGTATCCCCGCAGCAGTTCCCGTAGCTGATGAAGTATCTTTACTTCATTGTATTACGCCTAAACGCCATGACTTAGTATGGCCTACAGCCAACTATAGAATAGACCTGAGAGCAAACCCACTAGCGTGACGTGCTCACCTTTACCAGTAAGGACTGTAGTGAGTCGGATTATGTCAGCCGTCTATAGCTCGTAAAGGTGAATCTTGACCGGTGACGTCACGATAGTGGTTCTGCTCTCAGGCCTCCTCTATAGAATGTGGATGACCAGTTCGCTTCCTCGCTGCCTTTCCTTCTCACAGAATATCTCCGGTACCCATTTACAGAGGCTGGGTGGACCCTGGGAGAGTTTCATGCCGGAAGAAAATTTTTTTTTAATCTCAACAGACATTTGAACGTCGAACCTTCAAGTCAACAGGCGGGGGTGCTAACCAAACACACACACAGCGCTACTTAAAGGTAACGACAAAAATGTCAAAAGTGAAAGAATGACTGTGTTTGTCAATTGTATCTGTCTGTGTGTATGCATGTGTATGTGCAGTGATGTTTGTGTGTATGTGTGTGTGTGTATGTTGTGATGTGCCTGCTTACAACTTTCAACTTGAACAACGCCCATTAACGGCTGATCCTTCCCAGACAAAACTGGAAGACAGCACAGTGCATGCACTCCGAAAGACCGGCGACTTCCCCGCTCCACCACTAGTTTCTTTCCCGCGAATAAGTTCTGAGGGCAAATTAAATGTTGTGAAAGATGTGCGGAATTTTACTTTGCTCTTTCAAAACTTCACACAGGCAACGGCATACAGCCTACTCTCTTTGGATGAAGACGACCGAAGTTTTTTTTATTGTTTTTGTTTTTTCTTATGCGCTAACTTTAATATGGTTTTGAGCCATGAGTTCAAGGTCAGTGGTCTAGTTTTTAAAAAAAAATGATTATTATTTTAGTCGTTGTGTGGCTTTAACTGTAACGCTACAACGCCCCCCCCCCCCCCCCCCCCCCCAACTGTTCACAGAAGCGCGTGCGAAAATTCGAAAAGTACAAAAGATTGAGTAAAAACGACAACAATGCATATATAGATTATGTAGATTAACAACAACACAGGCGTTATTTACAGGTGGAAAAAAAAACCAGTCCACGAGCAGGGAGAGGAATGGGAGGACCAGTCGAGTGATTTAATTGAGATAGCTACGTGTGTAACGACACGGTCAGCCATCAGTTATTGCGTGTTCAACACGTGATAACAGGCCGCGCCACGTGTCACCGGGTCGGGGAAATCAATAATGATTTTTTTTTTTTGTAATCATTTTGTGTTTAGTGGGAGATTATTGTGTAGCAACTCAGCGGTTAGTGTTCGTTTGTTTTTATTTAAAACGATTATTGGTCAAGGGCAAAAGCAGCTTTCTAAAAAAATGCGGAAGATACTATGCAATCTACATTTGACAATTGAAACAAGAAAAATAATTCTTAAATGATATGTAGAGCCAGTCCTCTTAACATATGGATGTGAATCATGGACAATGGGACAACAGACAAGAAAATCACTGGAGCCTGTAGAAATGTGGTTTTACAGAAGCATGTTAAGAATACCGTGAACAGCTATGAAGAGTGATGAAAAAGTTCTGAAAGAGGCCAAAGCAAAAAAGAAAGCTATTTTCCAATATTAGGAAGAAACAATCATCATTTTTGGTCATGTAATGAGAAGAGAACAACTGAAATATATTGTAACAACTGAGAAAATTGAAGGACGAAGAGATAGAGGAAAGCAACGAGAAAAAATACCAGACAGCTTAAGAGAAAGACTTGGCAGAAGGTCAACAACAGAAATGATAAATAACTGTCGAGAACTAACGTTGTAGAGAGACATGATCACCTACGCCAGCAGGCCCTGTACTTGATGATGATGATTGGTCAAGGGATTGAGTTACTACTAGCCATTGCTAAGTTGTTTTTTTTTTCCATAATTTGGTGGTTATTGTTACTCTAACCACAGCCAACTAAAGATGTTATTAGGCCTGCCGACTGAGAGAGAATTCCCGGAAAACGATCAACTAGCGTGATGTTTCAGCTTTTCGAGCAAGGGTGGTTTTGGGTAGAGTGACGTCAGCCATCTACATCTCCAACATTTGAACACGTCACGCTAGATGGTCGAGTTTCTGGTTTTCTTTTCTACCCGCGGGCTTTAGCAAGTGTGTCGTTGGTTGTGGGCTAACCATAGGCTTCATTTTGAACAAGGCAGTAATGTATTTGTCACATTTTTAAATTTTCTTCTTTTTTTTTTTCAACGCTCACGGCATATTTTCTACAAAAATGTAGAGAGGGAAGTGTGAAAAACAAGAAAAAAAAGTATCTACGAATATGTAAAAACAAGAAAGAAAAATCTAGGAATATGTATAAACAAGAAAGAAAAATCTACAAATATGTAAAAGCAAGAAAGAAAAATCTACGAACATATAAAGGCAAGAAAGAAAAATATACGAATATGTAAAAGCAAGAAAGAAAAATATACGAATATGTAAAAGCAAGAAAGAAAAATATACGAATATGTAAAAGCAAGAAAGAAAAATATACGAATATGTAAAAGCAAGAAAGAAAAATCTACGAATATGTAAAAAAGAGAAAAAATTCTACGAATATGTAAAAAAAAAAGAAATAAACTCTACGAATATGTAAAAGCAAGAAAGAAAAATCAAGAACATGAAGAAACAGTGTTAGAACTCATAATGTACGTTCCAAAAACATAGCCAATTAATTTTTTGTTTCATGATCAGTTACAGTATGGATTTATAGAGGACTGAGTGGGGGGAAAGTGAGTGGACAAAGAAGAAAACAAGTAAAGTAAAGGTAAAGTACGAGACTTGAACCGGAGTCTTAGCTCGCGTGTTTACACCCATATGTGCTCGGCCGCCTATCTTAGCTCGCGAGTTTACACCCATATGTGCTCGGCAGCCTATCTTAGCTCGCGAGTTTACACCCATATGTGCTCGGCAGCCTATCTTAGCTCGCGAGTTTACACCCATATGTGCTCGGCAGCCTATCTTAGCTCGCGAGTTTACACCCATATGTGCTCGGCAGCCTATCTTAGCTCGCGAGTTTACACCCATATGTGCTCGGCAGCCTATCTTAGCTCGCGAGTTTACACCCATATGTGCTCGGCAGCCTATCTTAGCTCGCGTGTTTACACCCATATGTGCTCGGCAGCCTATCTTAGCTCGCGTGTTTACACCCATATGTGCTCGGCAGCCTATCTTAGCTCGCGTGTTTACACCCATATGTGCTCGGCAGCCTATCTTAGCTCGCGTGTTTACACCCATATGTGCTCGGCAGCCTATCCAGAAATGTTCGAAGATTTCTGGACAACAAGTAATACAGTTTAGTAATAGCTAACAATGATGAAATGAATATTTATCATTTTGAACAAGATAAATGCAAATATTTGGGAACATAAACTGATAAATTAAAAGTAAAGTAAAGAGCCCCGTCACGCCAAGTTGCGTATATAAATAAGAGAGTTATTTGAGTTATTTGAGGTTCATCATCATTGCACTCCGAACATGTCCATAGGTGCTCAGATCCCCTCCTCAGAAATTCCCTCAGTGTCCAGCGACTGACGACTCCAGTTCTATGTTGGTTGATAAGTCTTCTTACACGGCCACTAAGTGTCTCATTTCTGGCTGTGCCCAACTTAACTCCCATTTCCATCATCCGAAGAAGTGACGTGGATCTGTGTTTGTCGAAGTCCTGTGCTCTTCACAATTCTCGGAGGGCATTGATGATGTCCGCCCGATCCATTGGTTGCTCGTCCTCAACGACAGCGCAGCTAGCCAACCTGTCCGCCCTTTCATTTCCCCGTACTAGAAATAAGAGAATATGGTGTAAGTGACCATAAATTGAAGAGAAGCGAAGAGAGCCATGACTAATGGAAAGACAGATCTTGGAAAGGTCCTGGCAAAAGCAACATACAAAGAATTAGACAACAAAGTGAAAAGTTCAGCAAGAAGAGGTACAAGAGCTTATATAGACAATTTGGCAGAGAAAGCAGAGACAGCTGCAATTACAGGAGACAGCAGAACTCTTTATATTGTACAAAAGATGCTGACAAACATCTATACATCCAGTGGAACACCAATTGTAGACAAATCTGGATTAATGCTAACAACAAGCGCAGACATAAAAGCCCATTGGGCAGAACACTTCAAAGAAATTCTTAACCGTCCACTACCCCACAGTTTAATAGATTTTGAAGCTGAAACACCAGCAGCAGAATTAGATGTAAATTTAGATGACTTCACCTTGAGCGAAATAGAAACCACCTTAAAGATTATGACCAATAACAAGGCTGCTGGAGAGGATAAGTTAACAGCTGAGATCCTCAAGGCAATTGATAGACATAATCTAATACATCTCCAAAAAATGTTCAACATCATTTGGAAAACAGAGAAGACGCCTCATAAATGGAAAAAAAGGAATCATTGTTAAGATTCCAAAAAAGGGCAATCTTAGAGATTGTAACAACTGGAGGGGCGTGACACTTTTGTCAGTTGCCTCAAACTTATTCTGCAAAATCATCCTAAATAGAATAAAGGATTCAATAGATACAGTAATGCAGGAAGAACAGGCTGGGTTTAGAAAAGGGAGAAGCTGCCTTGATCACATTTTCACTCTACGACTTATATTGGAGGAACACATTGAAAAGCAAAAACCTTTTGTACTTAACTTCATCGATTTCAAAAAAGCATTTGATAGTATTCATAGAGATTCTTTGTGGAAAATTCTGAAGCAATATGGCTTACCATCAAAAATCATAAATATTATCAAAGACATGTATGATGGTTACACATGTGCAGTTCGAACAGAGGAAGGACTGAGCGAATGTTTCCCAATAGAAACTGGGGTTAAACAAGGATGTATTTTATCGCCCTTGTTATTTGGAATTGTTATGGACTTCATAATGAAGAAATGCTGCACTGGTAATAAAGACATCGAATGGATACAAGAAGACCATTTGGAGGACTTCGACTTTGCTGATAACATAGTCCTCATCAGCAGTCAGATAAAAATGATGCAGGAAAACACAAATAAAATATCAGCAATAGCCAGCAAAATTGGGCTTGAGATCAATCATGAAAAGACTAAAGTCATGAAAAGTTTAATTCCAATAGATGACAAAATATACATGGAAAACAAACCAGTAGAAGAGATCGATCACTTTATCAATCTTGGAAGTCACAATGATCGAGAAGGGGATAAAAGTAAAGAAACTAGAATCAGAATAGCTAAAGCAGCAATGTCTTTCAGAAGCCTTGAAAAGTTGTGGAAATCAAAACTAATCAGCACAAACACAAAACTTAGGCTATTCAGATCAAATGTACTATCAACCCTTGTATTCGTGTGAAAGCTGGAAAACAACAAGAGATATAGAAACAAAGTTGAACGCATTCGAAAATAAATGTCTAAGGAAAATACTTGGTATAGCGTGGACGAATTCAAAACAAACGAGGAAATTAGAGAAATCGCCAATCAACCAATAATATCTTCAGTAATAAAGAAAAGACGATGGTCATATGTTGGACATGTGATGAGAAGAGATAATAACCGAATAGCAAAGCAGGCCCTCATATGGGAAACAACAGGTAAGAGAAAAAGAGGAAGACCCAGGGAGACACTGAGAAGAACATTTATGAGAGAGGCAAGAGCAACAGAATTCGGCTCCCTCAATGAGATAGAGCTGCTTGCACAGAACAGAGACAAATGGCGGGATTTGATAAAATATCTTTAAAAGAATTGAAAACTGCTAGAACAAAAATTTAGATAAGAGAAGGAGTATCTTGGTCTACGCCCTATGGGCCGGCTACGGCTCGAAAGGGCAATAGATAGATAGATAGGAAGACCCAGCCGCTGGCAGAAATGGGTACCAGAGTAGTACTCTGGGAAGGTGAGGAATGCAACCTCGCATCGTGAGTTTCGATGCTTGAAGCGACACTATCCAGAAGTCTCCGAACACTTTTTGAAAGGCGGCCGAGCACATATGGGTGAAAACTCGCGTGCTAAGACACCGATTCAAGAAGTCTCGTACTATACCTTTACCTTAGTAAACCTTTGGATATTTATTGCTTAGTCTTATGTTAATCATTCTAGAGATATATATCGGTTATAAACACATGTATATAAATAAACATACGTATAATCAACCTATCCGCTTAATTACAACATATATATATGTATGTATGTATATATATATATATATATATATATATATGTATATATATATATATATATATATATATATATATATAGAGAGAGAGAGAGAGAGAGAGAGAGAGAGAGTGTGTGTGTGTTAGTAAGCTTGCTGATAAGTTGAATGCCTGGTTGGTTGCTTCTGTAATCTGTTTGTTTATTGGTAGTTTGTTATGTTGTTTGATTCGTTAGCTAGTGAGCAAATGCTCAGAAAATATTCTTATCGTATGAGGAAAAGATTCATATAAAAAATGAAAGATGAATTTCAGACAAGAGAAAGTAATGAATATTTCAGCCTATTCTGAGTTGAGAGACTGGTTGGGATATGTAATAACAAGAGAAAAATTGAAGTCAGAGAGATATAGATAGTGACAGGAAAAATAGATGTCGGAGAGATATAGGTAGTGACAGGAAAAATAGATGTCAGAGAGATATAGGTAGTGCCAGGAGAAATAGATATCGGAGAGATATAGATTGTGAAATCAGAAATAGATGTCGGAGTGATATAGGTAGTGTAAGGAGAAATATATATCGGAGAGATATAGATTGTGAAATCAGAAATAGATGTCGGAGTGATATAGGTAGTGAAAGGAGAAATAGATGTCAGAGAGATATAGATAGTAAAAGGAGAAATATATGTCAGAGAGATATAGAGAGTTAAAGGAGAAATAGATGTCGGAGAGATATAGGTAGTGCAAGGAGAAATAGATGTCGGAGAGATATAGGTAGTGAAAGGATAAATAGATGTCAGAGAGATATAGATAGTGAAAGGAGAAATAGATGTCGGAGAGATATAGGTAGTGAAAGGAGAAATAAATGTCGGAGAGATATAGGTTGTGAAAGGAGAAATAGATGTCCGAGAAATATAGGCAGTGAAATGAGAAATAGATGTCGGAGAGATATAGGTTACGGAAATTAGAAATAGATGTCGGAGAGATATAGGTTAGGGAAATTAGAAATAGATGTCGGACACATATAGGTAGTGAAATGAAAAATAGAATTCGGAGAGATACAGGTAGTGAAAGGGAAAAGATGTACATGGCTAGACAGCGTGGCACATGTAGAGATCAACATTGATACTGTTGTACTGCACACAAGATCGATGAATGTGATATCAGACGCCTCCCAACATGGATATAGACCATGGATCAATAATTCAGTTGAGTACAAATGTTGTTAAAGGATCTGCATTATCTCCATTTATTCTGAGTAAGGTTAAAATATAATAATTGAGCAGTAGTACCGGTTATGGTCCCCACTTTGTGATGGCAGGCAGCGGATCTCATGTATAGAGACAATGGCTGCGATCTTCGACTAGTACAGTCACTTCCCAGAAGGGAAGGAATGGCAAACTACCTTCTTATATTGTCAAGTAAAATTATGTCCAGATACAACTTAATATCGGGAGCCGCGATAGCTCAGTGGTTAGTGAACTAGACTACAAAGGACAAGAGGTCGGGTTCGATCCTCATCGACGGCTTCCGGGTTCACCCAGCCTTAAATGGGTACCGGATTTTTTTCTGGGAGAGTAAAGCGGCACGGGGGTAATACTGACCACATTATCACAAAAAAACTTGTGCCGAAGGTCTGTAAAAATTATGGTCACTAACACCATATTCCCTAAAAGTCACTTGGCGTGTTGGTGGCTCTTTATTTACAACGTAATATCTACAGATAGGAAGACATTCTCAAAGAGGCCAACACAAAAAAGGGAGCTCCTAAGAAACGACAGAAAGAAACAATCAACATTCTACAGCCACATCATGAGACGATGAAAGTTGGAATAATCGTTTACACCAGGCAATATACAAAGAAAGAGAGATCGCGGACGAGAAAGAGAGAAATTACTAGGTAGTCTGGTGTCAAAGCATGGATAACAGTCAACAACAGATTTGATACAATGAACGGTGGATAGAGAGGATTGTGGAAGGACATGATCGTCTACGCCAACCGGTATGGGACATGATGATGATGATAGTAAAAATATAGAGAAAATTATACTTTTTCTATTCTCTTAGAGCATAGATTTAAATTACAGTGAGATACCATTATGTAAGTTTTTGTAGTGTATAAATAAATATTACAGAGGAAGCTAAAATTATTATTTATTTTCTGAGCAGGTTATAATTGTTAAAGAGCAATAAATGTTACTGCAATTTCTGAGTAGGGTGTAGATATAAAAGAATCATAAATATTTTGTACATCTTGAGTGGGACATAAATATTAAAGAGAGAAACATAAATAATACTCGATATTCCGATTCTGCTATAGATGTTAATGATATATAAATAACCATGTACTATAACTAAGCAATAAATAATGCTCTTTAATTATATCTATCATGTCTAGATTTAGGACACTGCATGTCCTGAGGCGAGCCAAGAGGTCAATATCTTTGGCAGGTCCCCTCTACCTACCGTTAAGGTTAAAGGCAGCTTAATGTTCTAAATGCAGAAGAAGGATACAAGAAGTTAGTAAATGATGACACAAAAACAATATGCATAATTGTTATATAAATAACTATTTAGATGTCCATAATTCGAATTTTAATATTAATAAGAAAAATATTAAAGCAGGTAAATGAATTTAAATATTTGAGAACATTGTTAACCTCAGACGGAAGATATACAAAAGAGGTGAGATGCAGAATATTTCAGGCAAAAGCAGCTTTCTAAAAAATTAGGAAGATACTATGCAATCCATTTTTGACAATAGAAACAAGAAAAAGAGTTCTTAAATGTTATGTACAGCAAGTCTTAACATATGGATGTGAATCATGGACAATACAATAGGACAACAGACAAGAAAATCACTGGAGTCTGTAGAAATGTGGTTATACAGAAGAATGTTGAGAATACCATGAACAGCTAAGAAGAGTAATGAAAACGTTATGAAAGAGGCCAAAGTCAAAAGAGAGCTAATTTCCAATATTAGGAAGAAACAATCATCATTTTTTTGCCATGTAAAAGAAGAGAACAACTGGTATATATTGTAACAACTGGAAAAATTGAGGGACGAAGAGATAGAGGAAAGCAAAGAGAAAAAAATACCAGACAGCTTAAGAGAATGGCTTTGCAGAAGGTCAACAACAGAAATGATAAATAACTGTCGAGAATTAACGTTGTAGAGAGACATGATCACCTACGCCAGCAGGCCCTGTACTTGATGATGATGATGATGATGAATTACAATTAACAAGAATATCAAATATTTATCTCAAAATACGCGCCACCTGGCTAGTCTCCCCCTTGATTGAGTCGACATTTTGTTTTGTTTTGTTCGGTTTGTTGTCACCAGCTTTATATCTCAGGCAAAGCCCCCAGGGACTGAATTTTGCATGAATGTCACTTTGTCCTATTTTTCACACCGGAAGGCGCGTGCTCAGACATTTCTTGCCATACAGGCAGATATTCTCCGACTTCAGAGGGCGCTCTGATTGTTATCGTTGAGAGTTTGAACGTGTTAGGAAGATTTTGTTTTTCCTATGAATTTTACCCGGGCAGCGACCAATTTCTCCTACTCTTATCTTTTTCCAAAGTTTCTTTAACGAAGGATTCTCTAACTTTAATGAGCTTGACTACTCAGTGACCATGGACGGGGTAGAGTTTCACACAGAAACGACGGATTCGATTTTTTTCTTTACGTTTTCTATCATCTTTTGTGGAAATGGAACCCGGCACCTTCTTATGCAGAGGCCGATGTCTTACCTCTAGACCAACCCAGCCCTTCCTAATTCATTTATTATGAATTTACGAGATCGACCTTTCGAGTAGTGACCGGACCGTAGGGCATATACTCTTTCTGTTTCGAAGTTTCCTTTCTAGCAATCTCAATTCTTCTAAAGATCATGTATCAAATCTCGCCATTTGTCTCTGTTCTGTGCAAGCATCTCGATCTCAATGAGGCAGTCGATTCCTGTTGCCTTTGCCTCCCTTATCAATGTTCTTCTCACTGGTTTTTGTGTCCGACTTTTTTTCTCATACCTGTTGTTTCCAACATCGAGGGGGAGGGGGGGGGGGGGGGAGGATATTGTGACTGTAAATATTTCATTCCATTAAGCCAGATTTTTCTCCGGCTTGCTATAGAACCGGTGATCAGAGGTTTAACAAGCCGTTATTGTAAAAACGATTTTGTTAATGAATCGTAGACCTGATACGATGGTACTATCAACCCTTATGTAACCGTGGTGAAAGCTGGAAAACAAGACATATAAAAAACAAAGTTGAACGCATTCGAAAATAAATGTCTATGGAAAATAGTAGGTATAGCGTGGAACGAATTCAAAACAAACGAGGAAATTAGAGAAATCGCCAATCAACCACTAATATCTTCAGTAATAAAGAAAAGACGATGGTCATATGTTGGACACGTGATGAGAAGAGTTAATAACCGAATAGCAAAGCAAGCTCTCATGTGGGAAACAAAAGGTATGAGGAAAAGAGAAAGACCCAGAGAGACACTGAGAAGAACATTGATGAGAGAGGCAAGAACAGCAGGAATCGACTCCCTCGGTGAGATAGAGCTGCTTGCACAGAACAGAGACAAATGGCGAGATTTGATAAAATATATTTACAAGGATTGAAAACTGCTAGAACAAAAATTTAGATAAAAGAAGGAGCATCTGGGTCTACGGCTCGAAAGTGCAATAGATAGATAGATAGATAGATAGATAGATAGATAGATAGATAGATAGATAGATAGATAGATAGATAGATAGATAGATAGATAGATAGATAGATAAAGTCAGAGTTACATTTATATTTCACACATAACCGAGTAATTACAACACAAACAAATCAAAAGATACAAACAGTTATAATTAATTAACCTAAATGTTTGACATAGATCAGCAGTTTGTTAAATCAGTTCTAATATTTCACCTGCCTGGCTGCGATGGGGATTGACAATCTGATAGCTGTAGTGCTGTTTGGCACGTACTAACCAACAGCCTTCATTCATTCTTGTTCCTGGCACGAGATATCCCGTTCAATATCATCGTGTGCCGTGTATATTACAGAGTTCATGATTAATTGGTTTCATATCACGTCTTTAAAGTAGTTCAAAAGCGTGGCATAATCTCAAGATTTCCAGCTACGTGGTAATTTTATTCAAAGACCATTCATTTCATTATGCACAGCTGTTTATTTTCATCCCATAGTGGCATTTTAGTTCTAATATTAGAAATTTACCAGCGTTTATGAATGCAGAGGAGCTTCGGTGGCTGAGTTGTTAGTGTGCTCGCTTCCTGATCAGAAGGATCCAGGTTCGACTCACAGAAGTGGTAGATTTGTTTTCTGACCAACATGGGTCCGGGGGTTCACCAGGCATCTAAAAATGGGTCCCAGGGATTTTTCTGGGAAGTAATGGCGGCCTGAAGTGATGCCGTCAATATCACCCAAAAATGTGCTGTGATCATGGCAAAATGTGGCTAGTAACACCATATTCATTCCCCATACGACTTGTAATGAGTGGTTAGTGAACTGGACTATATTGAACAGGTGATCGAGTTCGATCCTGATCGACGGCTTCCGGGTTCACTCAGCCTTAAATGAGTCCCGGATTTTTTTTTCTGGGAAAATAAAGCAGCGCGGGCGTAATACCGACCACATTACCCCTTAAATCATGTGCCAAATGTCTATAAAAAATTAAGGTCACTAACACCATATTCCCTGTACGTCATTTGGCGTGACGAGGCTCTTTTTTTTTTTTCCATATTAGGCTAGTAGTGTGTGTAAGGTGCCATGCCTTTACTATAGGTGCAGATGTCCTGAACAGTACATTGCACTTATTTCTAAAAGTTATATATTATGTAAGTGGTTCCAGTTTGTAACAGCACACACAGAACTTTAAATGTTTCGCTGAAGTCAATATTTATATAGAAATGGTATTTCAGTACATACTGCTCTGAACAAACAGATCACAGAAATGGCCAATATGAGAGTTTCGGGAGATGCAATATTCAAGTTTTAACCACAAAATGTTCTTTTCCTTAATTTCACGATATAAAATAATAATAATAATAATAACAATAATAATAATAACAATAATAATAACAATAATAATATCAATAATAATAATAATAACAATAATAATAATAATAATAATAATAATAATAATAATAATAGCAATAATAATAACAATAATAATA
This sequence comes from Megaustenia siamemsis, assembly GCA_032433765.1. NCBI lineage: Eukaryota > Metazoa > Mollusca > Gastropoda > Stylommatophora > Ariophantidae > Megaustenia > Megaustenia siamemsis. Next base: position 64,203,827 of record JAVIAB010000117.1, read on the forward strand.
ATAATAACAATAATAATAACAATAATAATAACAATAATAATAACAATAATAATAACAATAATACTAACAATAATAATAACAATAATATAATAACAATAACAATAATAATAATAACAATGATAATAACAATAATAATAATAATAACAATAATAATAACAATAATAATAACAATAATAATAATAATAATAATATTAACAATAATAATAACAATAACAATAATAATAACAATAATAATAACAATAATAATAACAATAATAATAATAACAATAATAATAACAATAATAATAACAACAATAACAATAATAACAATAACAATAATAACAAAAACAATAATAACAATAATAATAATAACAACAATAATAACAAAAATAATAATAACAATAATAATAATAACAATAATAATAACAATAATAATAATAACAATAACAATAATAACAATAATAACAATAATAATAATAACAATAACAATAATAACAATAATAACAATAATAACAACAATAATAATAACAATAACAATAATAACAATAATAATAATAACAATAACAATAATAACAATAATAATAACAACAATAATAATAACAATAATAACAATAATAATAACAATAACAATAATAACAATAATAACAATAATAACAATAATAACAATAATAACAATAATAACAATAACAATAATAACAATAACAATAATAATAATAATAATAATAATAATAACAATAATAACAATAATAACAATAACAATAATAACAATAACAATAATAATAGCAATAACAATAATAATAACAATAATAACAATAACAACAATAATAATAATAATAATAATAATAATAACAATAATAATAATCATCATCATCTAGTAGCTTGGCGAGGTGGTCGTGTCTCTCAACAACTTTCAATCTCGACAATTATTTATTATTTCTCTTGTTGACCTTCTGCCAAGCTAGTCTCTTAAGCTGTGTGGTATCCTTTCTCTTTGCTTCCCTCTATCTCTTCGTCCCTCAATTTTCCCAGTTGTCACAATATATTCCAGCTGTTCCCTTCTCATTATGTGGCCAACAAATGATGATTGTTTCTTCCTAATATTGGAAATTAGCTCTCTTTTTGCGTTGGCCTCTTTCAGAACGTTTTCATTACTTTTCTTAGCTGTCCATGGTATTCTAAACATTCTTTTTTTTCGGTAATATCATAACTGTTATGACATCTCATTCTATATGCGTCATTTTTGCAACAATAAACGTTGATGACTCCTTCCCTGCACGAAGTCTTAACCAAAATTATTTTTTCCAAAATAAAAGTGCAAAAAAAAAAAAAAAAGGATTTCCTACAATGTGATATTGTAGGTGTTCGCAGGAAGTTTGGTGGTCTAGAGGTAAGACATCGGCTTCTGGACATGACGATCCCGAGTTTGATTTCCACCACAGACGGTGGAAATTTTTAACTTCGAACGCATGGCTTCTTTGTGGCTTTATCCATCCCTGGTCTCCGAGTAGTGGTATCAGATTTCTAGCTCTCGTGGACAAGGGTCAAAAACAAGATGTTCCGTGTGCATTCTGCGCACGTTAAAAAACCTTAACAGATGGAAATAAAGAAGAGGAGGCCAAAAATGGCGATAAAGCTGGCCTGAACAACGACGAGCAGAGAGTAATGGTCTCAGTCTTGGGTTGTGCTAAATATATCAATATTTCATTACATTTCAGAACATTATGCACAAATATCGAGAAGATATCATCAAGTCTAAACCTAGAAAACACATTCTGTTGAAGTAAAGTCTTGAGGGAAAAAAAACAAGTAAAATGTATGTAGGAATAGTATGCTTGTTTTGTAAGACATTCCAACAAGAGTTAAGGAACCATTCCCAGTCATAAATTGTTGGTCTTTTTAGTCTGGTCTTTCTGATTTTCTTGGAGAGATTTTGCTACTTAAAAAAAAAAAAATAAAGTACCCCCATCACGCCAAGTGGCGTATATGGAATGGTGTTAGTGACCATAAATTTTAGAGACCTTCAGCACATGATTTTTGGGGTAATGTGGTCGGTATCACACCCGTGCCGTTTTACTTTCCCAGAAAAAATCCGGTACTCATTTAAGGCTGGGTGAACCCGGAAGCCGTCGGTTGGGATCGAACCCTACCTCTTGTCCTTTGTAGTCCAGTTAACTAACCACTGAGCTTTGCTATGACTTTCAAGAATTAAATTGAATGAGGATTGAAAGTAATAACCCATAATATCTCATGTATGGGAGTTAAATAACACATTTCAACGAACTGCAACTGGAGTTTAGGGGGCCAGTGCTCGCTGTCATTAACTTCTTACAAGTCGGGGAGGCCAGGTGGCATTTGTTTCTCACCTGGGTCTGATAACATCAAAAGGCGGAGAGGTGATCATAAGACTAGGTGCCCCATCAAGAGAAGAGTAGAATGTTGCTCCATGGTAGCAATCTTCCATGTGGAGACGGTAGCCAATGAATGACTGAATTGGGTCGACAGAAATCCGGAAAGCTGCTTTACCATGTTCACGTCATCGCTAAGATAGCGCCTTACTCTAGTTCAATAAAGTCACTAACAATTCATTACTCAGCGACAACTGCTATGCGACTACATCATCATCATCATCATCATCATCATCATCATCATCATCATCATCATCAAATGCTATGCCTGCTGGCGTAGGTGATCATGTCTCTCCACAACTTTCGATCTCGACAGTTAGTTATCATTTCTGTTGTTGATCTTCTGCAAAGCCATTCTCTTAAACTGTCTGGTATCTTTTCTCTTTGTTTCCCTCTATCTCTTCGTCCCTCAAATTTCCCAGTTGTCACAATATATTACAGCTGTTCCTTTCTCATTACGTGGCCAAAAAAATGATGATTGTTCTTCCTAATATTGGAAATTAGCTCTCTTTTTGCTTTGACCTCTTACAGAACCTTTACATTACTCTTCTTAGCTTACCATGGCATTCTCAACATTCTTCTATAAAACCAAATTTCTACATCCTCCAGTGATTTTCCTGTCTGTCGTCCTATTGTTCATGATTCACATCCATATGTTAAGACTGGCTCTACATAACATCTAAGAACTCATTTTCTTGTTTCTATTGTCAAAAATGGATTGCATAGTATCTTCCTCATTTTTTTTAGAAAGCTGTTTTTGCCTGAGCCATTCTGTATCTCACCTCTGTTGTACATCTTCCGTCTGAGGTTAACATTATGCGACTACAGTTGGCTTTATTTGCGCTCTCATAAGAATAGGACGGAGGGAGGGTGCAGGACAACAGCTGAGTTGGAAGCTGTCAACGACCTTTTGGCTGCTAGCTAGCGCCCGACTAGGGGGCCTCGGTAGCCTAGTTGGGAAAACACACGACTGGAGGGCCTCGGTAGTCTAGTTGGGAAAACACACGACTGGAGGGCCTCGGTAGCCTAGTTAATGAAAACACACGATAGGAGGGCCTCGGTAGCCTAGTTGAGGAAAACACACGACTGGAGGGCCTCGGTAGCCTAGTTAAGGAAAACACACGACTGGAGGACCTCAGTAGCCTAGTTGAGGAAAACACACGACTGGAGGACCTTGGTAGCCTAGTTGAGGAAAACACACGACTGGAGGGCCTCGGTAGCCTAGTTGAGGAAAACACACGACTGTAGGGCCTCGGTAGCCTAGTTGAGGAAAACACGCGACTGGAGGGCCTCGGTAGCCTAGTTGAGGAAAACACACGACAGGAGGGCCTCGGTAGCCTAGTTGGAAAAACACACGACTGGAGGGCCTCGGTAGCCTAGTTGGAAAAACACACGACTGGAGGGCCTCGGTAGCCTAGTTGGTAAAACCACCCGACTGGGCTACCGACGTTCGGACAACCTTTGTTCGATTCCCGCTGGAAACAGCGAGAGTTGTACTCGTGGTTAGAACAAAAGAAATACCCCAGAGGTCGACCTAGCCGCTGGCAGAAATGGGTACCAGGGTAGTAGTACTCTGGGAAGGTGAGGAATGCCGCCTCGCAACGTAAGTGTCGATGCTTCAAACGACACTACACAAAACTCCGATTACTTCTGGATAGACGGCCGATCACACATGGGTGAAAACTCGCTTTCTAAGACGCCGATTCAAGTCTCGTACTTTCCATGTACCTTTACGCCTAAAAGAAAGAAATAATATTAATACGATTGCGTTGAACAAAGTAGTTTTCGCAAAAAATTTGAAATAATAGTTGTGGTATAAATATATAATGTGTAAAATTAACATAAAATAATATCATGCAGCCGAACGAGTAGAGAGGCGAGACATACTATGACCTTTTTGTATTCGCCTTCAACAGGTGTACAAAATATCACATTTTAATACAAAGACACTCTCTCTCTTCTCGAGGATGCATGGAAAAGACCAAGAGGAAGACCTCAAAGGAGATGGATAGATGCAGTGATAGAGACATGTAACAACAAAGGAAAATCACTAATTCAGACAGTTCTAGCAGCTCAAGAACGACAAATGAAACAAACCTCGACACCTTTTCGGTATAAGTGAAAAGACAAAAGAGGAGAAGAATACAAAGACAAACATAAAAAGCAAATACTGAAATGAAATCACAAAATGTAACCTTGCGAACATAGTTTGAGGTGAAACGGGTGGTGCCTATCCAAAACGAAGATAAAAATGCTTAAGGAGAGCCGTCCTTGTTTAATTATAAACAATTTCTACTTTAGAGGGAAGTTTAAAACAGTAATGATTCAAGCCTTATAACCTCCTACCCCGCTAAAATACTCGACCACTTTTCATATTTTCTCTGCATATACTGAATAATCAACGGAATATTAATGTTTTTTCTATATCTTCTTATTCTACCTTTCAGCTCCCTTTGGAGCATAGGTCCTCAACAACAACTTTCCAAGTCGTTCTGTTTCTTGTCATTCTTTTAAGATCATTCCATGTCTTCCCTATCATCTTCATCTATGCTTCTATCTGTCTTCTCAAAAAACTCTTTGGTCTTCCTCTTTGTCTTTTCCCCTAGGGATTCCAAAAAAGGGCCTGTTGTGTAATACTCTCAGTTGGATCCGCAGTGTGTGTCCTATCCAGCGCTATCGTCTTCGCTGTATCTCTTTATCCACTGGTGTTTTACTGGTACATTTCCATAATTCTATGTTAGTGATTTTGTCCTGCCATTTCCATCCTAACAGGATGTAAAAGCATATAGAGAGGCAGATGTAGCTTCAGATCATCATCTTCTGATAGCCAAACTTAAACTTCAACTAAAAAGATATACTACAACGAATAAGGGTTTTTTTCTATATGGCTTTCTGGAATACCTGCGCCGTACGACTACAATACGTACTTCGGCGCCATCTTTTTCTATCGGTCAATTTTGGTTCACTATTATATCTTCTGTATCTTTACCACCCCGTACCCACTCCGTCAAAGTCCAGCTTAAATTCCCGTAAAATTCCATCAAAATACGATAAATTCTGTCACAATACAGCCAAATTCAGCCAAAAATGCCGTCAAAATTAGACAAAATTCAGCCAAAATGCCGTCAAAATTAGACAAAATTCAGCCAAAAATGCCGTCAAAATTAGACCAAATTCAGCCAAAAATGCCGTCAAAATTAGACAAAATTCAGCCAAAATCCATTAATACAGTCCCGAACAAATTGATGTTATGACCGATGTGCTGGACTCATCATCATCATCATCATCATCATCATCATCATCATCATCATCGAGTACCATCTCTGCAACGAAGGTTGGCTACCATGGAGTGCCATTCTGTTCTGTCTCTTGCTTTGTTGGTGCAGGTTATCATAGGCTGATATGTCCATCTTTTAATTTTACTCGTTCACATTAGTCTTGGTCTGCCTCTGCCTCTTTTATCTTGTATTTTCCCCTCCAAGATTACTTTTAGTACGCTGATTTGTCTTTTAACATGGCCAAAAATCGCATTTATCTTGTTTGAATTGTATTTAGTAGTTCTCTTCTCAGCTTTAGTTGTTTTAAGGCTTCTTCATTTTTTTTCTTTTCTTTCCATCAAATTATACCTATTCTTCTATATATATATATATATATATATATATATATATATATATATATATATATATATATATATATATATAGATATATATATATACAAATTTCAAAGGCTTCAATTTTCTGTTCTATTTTCTTGTCTATTGTCCATGTTTCTGCACCATATAGGAATGTTGAGAAGATATAACATTTTGCTATTCTTAATTTTAGCTCTGGTGTTATTTGTTTTGATGTTAGTATATTTTTCATAACAATAACATTACTTTTTGCCCTTCCTTTTCTTTTATTTATTTCAGTTGTACATTTTCCACCACTGGTTATAGTATGGCCAAGGTAGTTGTAGTTCTGAACTGTCTCCAGGTCTGTTCCTTCAATTTTTATATCCACTTGTAGGTTTTGAGTATTTTCTTTGTTTGTGATCATAGTTTTAATCTTTTTGATATCATTATTTTTTTGCTTGTCATGTTTATTTCATTAAGTAATTGTTGTAGATCTTGTGCCGGACTGCAGGTTGGAAAATAAAGTCACACGCAATCCGTGAATAATGTAGCGATATAAGAGAAATGTTGCGATGTAAGAGAAACGTTGGGATGTAAGAGAAATATAATGGCAGGACAAATCACTAACATAGAACTATGGAAATGTACCAGTCAAATACCAGTGGATAAAGAGATACAGCGAAGACGATGGCGCTGGATAGGACACACATAACGGAAGCCAACTGGAAGTATTTCACAACAGGCCCTTTTTTGGAATCCCCAGGGGAAAAGACAAAGAGGAAGACAAAGGAATTCTTGGAGAAGACAGATAGAAGCAGAGATGAAGATGATGGGGAAGACATGGGATGATCTTAAAAGAATGGCAAGAAACAGAACGACTTGGAAAGTGTTTGTTGAAGACCTATGCTCCTCAGGGAGCTGAAAGGTAGAAGAAGAAGAAATAAGATAAATATAAGAAAACAAAACACCAGCAATGTTTGACACGCAGACTTGATATCTCTGGAGGTGGCCGTGAGATGTGAGTGCCTGGACCCTAGAGAAGTATCACTCGTGGAGACGTAATTCTTGATAACTTCTATTTCGTTGAAGGTCAGTACAGCAACCAGGTTAAGGTGAGGGAACACGTCTGGGTCATGTGGGAAGATCAATGATGGTGGCGATGCGTTTAAGAATGTGGGTGAGAGAACGCCAGGTGATTCCACAGTTCTGGCATAAATAAACAAGAAGTCGAGCCAAGGAATGTTAGCTCAAAGCTATGCTATTTAAATTGTGGGACTTGGCGACAGCTTAAGGGGAATTCAGAATCAGAATAGTCGATTAAACAATTAAATAGGAAATTTGGAAGCCAAAGTAGAACAAAGATTATTCAAAGTTTTGGACTCGGTGCTATTGATTACATAATCAAAGTAAACTTTAGTGTGAGTTTGGAACAGGGAGAATGTTAAATATTCGACGAACCAAAATCAAATAGGAGACTTCAAAATTAGGAAAGGGCTCAAGAAAACATAACAAGTGTTGAATGAACTCTGTCAACGACTTATATATGATGTTCTATCGAAAGTTTCCCGGATGAACTCTGTCAGCGACTTACATATGATGTTCTATCGAAAGTTTCCCGGATGAACTCTGTCAGCGACTTACATATGATGTTCTATCGAAAGTTTCCCGGATGAACTCTGTCAGCGACTTACATATGATGTTCTATCGAAAGTTTCCCGGATGAACTCTGTTAGCGACTTACATATGATGTTCTATCGAAAGTTTCCCGGATGAACTCTGTCAGCGACTTACATATGATGTTCTATCGAAAGTTTCCCGGATGAACTCTGTCAGCGACTTACATATGATGTTCTATCGAAAGTTTCCCGGATGAACTCTGTCAGCGACTTACATATGATGTTCTATCGAAAGTTTCCCGGATGAACTCTGTCAGCGACTTACATATGATGTTCTATCGAAAGTTTCCCGGATGAACTCTGTCAGCGACTTACATATGATGTTCTATCGAAAGTTTCCCGGATGAACTCTGTCAGCGACTAACATATGATGTTCTATCGAAAGTTTCCCGGATGAACTCTGTCAGCGACTAACATATGATGTTCTATCGAAAGTTTCCCGGATGAACTCTGTCAGCGACTAACATATGATGTTCTATCGAAAGTTTCCCGGATGAACTCTGTCAGCGACTAACATATGATGTTCTATCGAAAGTTTCCCGGATGAACTCCGTCAGCGACTTACATATGATGTTCTATCGAAAGTTTCCCGGATGAACTCTGTCAGCGACTTACATATGATGTTCTATCGAAAGTTTCCCGGATGAACTCTGTCAGCGACTTACATATGATGTTCTATCGAAAGTTTCCCGGATGAACTCTGTCAGCGACTTACATATGATGTTCTATCGAAAGTTTCCCGGATGAACTCTGTCAGCGACTAACATATGATGTTCTATCGAAAGTTTCCAGCACTGTTGCTAGAATAAAATTAGTATTGCCTTATTTAGATATGATCACTATCGTGTTTGAAATAGTTCTGTTGCTTAAAGCTACACAGGAGTCCCAACATTTATTCTCTGCCTCAAAGGCACATCATCATCATTATCATCATCATCATCATCATCGAATGCCATCTCCGCAACGAAGGTTGGTTACCATGGAGCGCCACTCTACTCTGTCGCTTGCTTTGATGGTGCAGGTTGTCATAGGCAGATGTGTTCATCTTTTTATGTTACTCGTCCATGTTAGTCTTGGTCTGCCTCTGCCTCTTTTACCTTGTATTTTAACCTCCAGGATTACTTTTAGTAGGCTGTTGTGTCTTTTAACATGGCCCAACAATCTCCTTTGTCTTGTTTGAATTGTGCTTCGTAGTTCTCTTTTCATTTTTAGTTGTTTTAAGAATTTAGTCGTTTGTTTTCTTTTCCTTCCATCCAATTCAATCTATTCTTCTATGTATTCAAATTTCAAAGGCTTCAATTCTCTGTTCTGTTTTTTTTGTCTAATGCCCATGTTTCTGCACCATATAGGAATATTGAGAAGACATAATATTTTGCTATTCTTAGTTTTAGCCCTGGTGTTATTTGTTTTGATGTCAGTATGTTCTTCATGACATTAAAATTACTTTTTGCCATTCCTATTCTTTTGTTCATTTCAGCTGTTCATTTTCCATCACTGGTTATAGTATGTCCAAGGTAGTTGTAGTTCTGAACTGTCTCCAGATCCAAACAAAGGCACAGTGGACATATTTTTCCTCAATCTGTCCAAAGCTGCCTACGATCCCAACATGATGTCATCTACAGTGTCAAAAGGGCACCCTTCACCTTCAATTTCAGCTCATGGAACATGTGAAGTCACAGGGACATAGGTTAGGTGAATGCGGAGGGTGCTGGACCACCGGCATGTTGTTTTTAATTTTTAACAAAATTGTCTTGTTCTAAAGTGAAGGGTAAGCTGTAGTAGTGTCATGATAAAACAGCGTATTACGTTTGTGCCATAGTTCTGACCTGTTTTCGTTCCCGCTTCTCTTGGACGCCCCTAAACAAGGCAATCTTCACCTTCTTCTTTTCTCTTTTCACTGATACCGCATAGGTGTCGTGGTTTATATCATTTGTCGTTCTTGAGCTGCTCTAACTGTCTGAATTAGTGATGTTCCTTTGTTGTTTCATGTCTCTATCACTGCATTTATCCATCTTCTTGTAGGTCTTCCTCTTAGTCTTTTTCCATGTCTTCTCGAGAAGAACGCCCTTGATGGTGATTGGTGAGGATTCATTCTGACCAGGTGGGCCAACCATTTAAGTTGCTGTTACTCTTATATATTCTTGGCAGGGTTTTATTCCCACCATTTTTCTTATGCCATAAACAAGGCAATAGAATTCAGACTCTTCCACTGTGACTGTTGTTTGTTATTGGTGGGTGCAGACTCTTCCACTGTGACGGTTGTTTGTTATTGGTGGCTGCAGACTCTTCCACTGTGACGGTTGTTTGTTATTGGTGGCTGCAGACTCTTCCACTGTGACGGTTGTTTGTTATTGGTGGCTGCAGACTCTTCCACTGTGACGGTTGTTTATTATTGTTGGCTGCAGACTCTTCCACTGTGACGGTTGTTTGTTATTGGTGGCTGCAGACTCTTCCACTGTGACGGTTGTTTGTTATTGGTGGCTGCAGACTCTTCCACTGTGACGGTTGTTTGTTATTGGTGGCTGCAGACTCTTCCACTGTGACGGTAGTTTGTTATTGGTGGGTGCAGACTCTTCCACTGTGACGGTTGTTTGTTATTGGTGGCTGCAGACTCTTCCACTGTGACTGTTGTTTGTTATTGGTGGCAGCAGACTCTTCCACTGTGACGGTTGTTTGTTATTGGTGACTGCAGACTCTTCCACTGTGACTGTTGTTTGTTATTGGTGGCAGCAGACTCTTCCACTGTGACGGTTGTTTGTTATTGGTGGCAGCAGACTCTTCCACTGTGACTGTTGTTTGTTATTGGTGACAGCAGACTTTTCCACTGTGCCGGTTGTTCGTTATTGATTACTGCAGACTTTTCCCACTGTGACGGTTGTTTATTATTGGTGACTGCAGACTTTTCCACTGTGACGGTTGTTTGTTATTGATGACTGCAGACTTTTCCCCTGTGACGGTTGTTCGTTATTGATGACTGCAGACTTTTCCACTGTGACGGTTGTTTGTTATTGATGACTGCAGACTTTTCCACTGTGACGGTTGTTTGTTATTGGTGACAGTAGACTATTCCACTGTGACGGTTGTTCGTTATTGGTGACTGCAGACTCTTCCACTGTGACTGTTGTTCGTTATTGATGACTGCAGACTTTTCCACTGTGACGGTTGTTCGTTATTGATGACTGAAGACTTTTCCACTGTGACTGTTGTTCGTTATTGATGACTGAAGACTTTTCCACTGTGACGGTTGTTCGTTATTGGTGACTGCAGACTCTTCCACTGTGACTGTTGTTCGTTATTGATGACTGCAGACTTTTCCACTGTGACGACCGTTGTTTCTTCTTGGTGACTGTAGACTTTTCCACTGTGACGGTTGTTCGTTATTGATGACTGCAGACTTTTCCACTGTGACGACTGTTGTTTCTTCTTGGTGACTGCAGACTTTTCCACTGTGACGGTTGTTCGTTATTGATGACTGCAGACTTTTCCACTGTGACGGTTGTTCGTTATTGATGACTGCAGACTTTTCCACTGTGACGACCGTTGTTTCTTCTTGGTGACTGCAGACTTTTCCACTGTGACGGTTGTTCGTTATTGATGACTGCAGACTTTTCCACTGTGACGACCGTTGTTTCTTCTTGGTGACTACAGTCTCTTCCACTGTGACGACGGTTGTTTCTTCTTGGTGACTACAGTCTCTTCCACTGTGACGACCGTTGTTTCTTCTTGGTGACTACAGACTCTTCCACTGTGACGACCGTTGTTTCGACTCCGGGTCGAGGTTGCAAACTTAACCTTCATAGCCGGTAATAATCCTAGCGACGAAAGTGTCGTTGTAAATAATTATCTCAAACAAATCGGGGCATACATAAAGGCAGAGAAATAGAGTGACAGAGAGTGAGAGAGAGAAAGAGAGAGAGAAGCATGAAGAAAAAAAACGAAAAAAAGACAGTCGCAACAAAAATTGTAAATACATCGAGCGAACATTTCCGTATTTTATTAAAGCATATAATTGTTAATAACCTTTAAACCAAATACTACTGAAAAAACCTCCAGATAAAGATGTATGCTGCAGATGGATGCAGTAAACCTCATTGGGCACAGTGCGGCCGAACGAAAAGCAGCTGAAATCGAACAGCAGAGACGTAGAAGAACACTTGATGCGCGTGACATTTTGATGGTAGAATTACCAATGTCAAAAATGTTATTGTTCACAGACCGATCCTGTCCGCGCATTTTCTTTTGATGTTTTCTTAAATTTCTCACTCGCTGCCGTGGTGTGAATGCATTTGCGTTTATGTTACATTCACCCAGGGATGGGCAACATTTTGTTGAGGCTTTCATCGTTGTCAAGATTGGAGAACGCACTAAATGTCACAAGTTAACTCTGACGAAATGAATATACACCCGATAACATGGGCAACTCTCAAGTTCATCAACACAAGTACAAGCACTTAAACGCTGCCTCGTATTTCATTTACCTTGGTCGAGAATCGACACAGCATTCTTTAGCCGACACGCCTTGTGAAGGTTTTGCGGGGGAAAAAGAAACAATAATAATTTTTTTCATCTTGACTCAAACCATGCCCTTCCTTCAAGAGATGCCTTACGGGCAGGTTCTACCCACACTGATGATCTCTATTGACTACGTTGTTCTTTCTCTCATGTAGTGTGCCTCTATTATGCCTTTTCTTATTTAAAGACATGCACAAAAGAGTATTCTTTGGCGATTGATAATTCCGTTGTGTTTTGGAAGGCAATGACGGAACTACATAACCCTATGGTCATAGCTTGGAGACGAGGCTGAGGGGTGGACGTTCCGGGCGCAAAATTCTTAGGAACGTAAAATTTCAAAGAAAAGAAAAGACCAGTAGAAATAATAAATAAATGAATAGGTTTAGGAACTCAATGATTAGGAACTCTGATAATCCATGCAAAACTACTGACATGACCACAGATTTCTAAGGCAAATTAAACATGTCATAACTCTTAAAAGGAAATGAAGAGATATTTTCCGATATTTCTTTCTATTTTCAGTTTTTAGACGGACCTAAGGTGTTGAATGTTAGATGATTCTCTTTTTTTTAATCACTTCCATCCATCTTTCCATCCACCCATCCATCCATCCATCCACTGATACACCCATACACCAACCCACCCACCCATTCATCCACCCATCCACTCACACACCCATACACCAACCCACCCACCCATTCATCCACCCATCCACTCACACACCCATACACCAACCCACCCACCCACCCATCCATCCATCCATGCATCCATCCATCCATCCATCCATCCATCCATCCAACCTTTTCCCTATTTTCTGTTGTATCACAACTTGAATGTTTTCTGGATGTAATTGTTTGAAAATTGACCTCAAGGTCCAAACATCCTGACACTTCAATAAATCAAGCAAGGGATGCAACTCTAATCCTGTTTTCGTATATCATCAAATCTATTGTTTGTATTGTATTTTTTCCTCTCATATTTTGTAATGATCATAAGTATTATTGCTTTGTATGCTCTTTAACGTAACCATTCATGTTTGTATCATCATTTAAATGTCATTGTCTCTATTGATAATGTTGACTTAAGTGCGATAACATTACTCTCGGTTCTAAAATCTGGATCATTGTGATATCAATATTTGTTGTTTCCTGTCGACATGATAAACCTCCCTCCAGCAGAGCAGTATCACAAGGTACACGCTATGGTGATGATATGTTACCTGAAGATTGTATACATCGCGTACTTACATTGTATCACTAATGGAAACGTTCTCGAAAGGATATAACGAGCAGTCGAAGTGGGTGATGATCTTTGCCTATTGTGAACAAATGAAATGGTTTGGAGACGTATCTCGATAGTCTGGACTAGAAAAGACCATTCTGTAAGGAACTGTGAAATAATGTATGACGAGATGTAGGAAGAGAAACAGATGGGAAGATACCAGCATCAAAGAATGGACAGGCCTCGATTTTGTAGAAACCCCAAAGAATGATTGAAGATAGAAAGAAATCAAGAAGTTGGTCAGTGATACCACGACACCGGCGTTATGTGACGAACAAGATATTAGTCGAATATACATGTAGTTTGTTACTTGCAATGAGGACATTTTTGAGATTGTTACATCCATTTCGGGGAGCCGCGATAGCTCAGCGGTTAGTGAACTTGACTAATAAGGACAAGAGGTCGGGTTTGATCCTGCTTTACGGCTTCCAGGTTTACCCATGTTTCTCTTCTATCTTAAATAGATACAGATTTATTTTTGGAGAGTAAAGCAGCACGGGCGTAATACCAACCACATTACCCCAAAAATAATGTGCCGAAGGTCTATAAAAATTATGGTCACTAATACCATCTTCACTATACACCAAGTGGCGTGACGGAACTCATAACTTAATTTACTTTACTTTACTTTACTTTACTTTACTTTACATTACTTTTTACTTTACATCCATTTTGTTCATGGTATTTTAATGTGGTATCATTTGACTGTGGTTAATAGAAATGGTTCAGGATGACCACATATTTTTGCATGTTTACTGTAAATGATGGTCAATATTTGTGAAGAGTTAAAGGTGGTTTTAATTTAGATCTATTGTGCAGCTTCTTCAGTTTACATGTTTATGATTTTGATTGCGTACTACTTTATCTTAATATCTGACTGTATTGCTCACTTGAATAACATTATAAATAGTAAGTTTTTAAAAAGAAAATTTTCTCGGTTTCTTCTCTCTAACTTCAAACATAAAAAAATATATCTTTACAGCATTTGTTCCATTTCTGGTGTTTTCGGAAGATGTAAAGAGGGCGTGGGGGAGATATATGACTTTAAAATACAGGTCGATTTATCTAGGGTATTCGCCACGAAGTATCTGGGGTACGTCAGAGTTTTCTATTTCATCATCTGAAACAATGAATGTTAAAATAAACATGAAACTGTGGACACTCTTCAGCTCGACGTTGTGCTGCCACTGTCAGACCTGGACGATAGACTCAAGAAGAATAAGAAAAATAATCCCTGCCCAAAATGAATGTGTTGGAAGCATAACAGGAAACAGCCAGAGAGATAAGATCAATGAAGAACTGAGGGACAAAAAATAGGAATAATTCCCACCACTCATAAAGATAGTAAAGAGTAAAGTGCTTCCGCCACGCCAAGTGGCGTACAAGAAACATGGTGTTAGTGACCATAAATTTTACAGACCTTCAGCACATGATTTTTGGGGTAATGTAGTCGGTATTACGCCCGTGCCGCTTTACTTTCAAAGAAAAAAATCCGGTACCCATTAAAGGCTTGGTGAACCCGGAGCCGTCGGTTGGGATCGAACCCTACCTCTTGTCTTTTGTGGTCCAATTCAGTAACCACTGAGCTATCGCGGCTCACTCATAAAGATGCAATAGATAAAATTGTTTGGCCACAATAAGACAGAAAGGTCAAAACACAACACAACGACAATGAGCCTTCAGCAAATGTTAGGAGTGAACCAGACTCAAGAGCTGACTACGAAAAAGATGGGTTTTATGGAATATTAGCAACACTAAGAAACATAAATGCAACAGATGGATGCCAACAGAACAACTAAAGACTGTAAACTACATCTCCCTTGGACGCTGGAAGGCAAATGAGTGGGGGGGGGGCGAAAAAACATTAAACGTCATAAGTAAAGTTTGTCACAGTAAGTTGAGGGTACCGACGACATCATGTCAAAAAGTAATGCACACCAATTTTTTTCTCGGCTAATAATAAAGATAGGAATATGAAATTTTGCACACTTGGAATATGACATGTTCCAATTATGTGCACCAAATTGTACAGCATTCTGAAAAATATTACGCAATCTATGAACCGTTAAAATGGAGCTTGTCAACAATGTCCGTTACAAACAGCGAATTGTCATAGAATTTCTGGTTGCGGAAAAAGAAACTGTGGCAAACATTCATAAACGACTGTGTGCAGTGTACAAATGTTCTGCAGTCGATAGGAGCACAGTTAGTCGCTGGGTTCAGAGAATTAAAGCTGCAGAAAGTGTACGAGTGGAGCTGCATGATTTACCGCGTTCTGGACGTGTTGCCTCGGCTACCAGCACAGACATGTTAAACCGGGCTGATGCCATTATTCGTAAGGATAGGCGTATCACTAGTCAGCAATTAGCATTGCAGCTTACAGTCAGCAAGGGAAGTGCAATCGCAATTTTTAAAACTCTCGGATATTCAAAGATTTGCGCTCGATGGGTTCCTCGGTGCCTAACAAATGATCACAGAGTTCAAAGGAAAACATTCTGTTCTGAATTGTTGGAGCGTTTCGGTGTTGAAGGAGAAATGTTTTTGTCAAAAATTGTTACCGGTGACGAAACGTGGGCACATTATTATGAGCCTGAAACAAAAATGTAGTCAATGGAATGGCATCATCCGCAGTCACCAAAAAGAAAAAAATTCAAAACATCTCCATCAGCCGGAAAGGTGATGATCACTGTCTTCTGGGACATTGATGGTGTGATTCTTGTTGATGTAATGACAAGAGGTGAGACAATCAACTCGACAGCTTACATCAATACACTGACAAAACTCAAAAATCGGTTCCACAGAGTTCGGCCTAATAAGCCATCTGCAGATTTGTTGCTTCAACATGACAATGCACGCCCTCACACAAGTCTGGTAACACGGGAAGCAATCAACAAATTTGGTTGGACTGTACTGCCCCATCCTCCTTACAGCCCTGATCTGGCTCCCTCAGATTTCCATCTGTTTGGACCACTCAAAAAATTCAAGCGTGGGACACACTTTGACAATGATGAGGATGTGATCCGTGCAGTTAAAAAATGGCTACGCGAGCAGGACAAAACTTGGTACAAACGAGGCATTCATGACCTAGTTTCGCGTTGGCGTAAGGCAATACGCTTGGACGGAGATTATGTTGAAAAATAGGTAGTGTAAAGGGGATGTTCAGCTACAATCTGTGAAAATTTCACACATTTTGTCCGAATAGTTTCCGAGAAAAAAATTGGTGTGCATTACTTTTTGCCCTCCCTTCAGTATCACGTGAACATCCGTACTGTGACATTTGATCCAAGCATTCTTAAGCGTCGGGAGCCGCGATAGCTCAGTGGTTAGTGAACTGGACTACAAAGGACAAGAGGTAGGGTTCGATACCAACCGACGGCTTCAGGTTCACCCAGCCTTTAATGGTTACTGGATTTTTTTCTTGGAAAGTAAAGCGGCACGGGCGTAATACCGACCACATTACCCCAAAAATCATGTGCTGAAGGTCTGTAAAATGTATCATCACTAACACCATATTCCCTATACGCCACTTGGCATGACGGGGGTAATTTACTTTACTTTTATTTTTATTCTTAATTAAGCGTTGTCTGCACAACATATTTTGACTTAATGAAACATGTGTATGTTGGTATGGGTATGGTAAAGAAAGGGCAAGGCAATATTCTACAGAATTGTTGGCAGCACGAAAGATAAAGAGTGACGATTGGGCGTATCTGGACTTATACGAGTCATGTGACGATAAGATCTGGCTTTGGCTAACGGCTAAATTAATTAGGATACGAGAACAAACTTTGCCTACTTCAGATTAGGATGAAAACGAGCCTTCATCGAGCCTCAAGTGTAGCATATTAGGAATAAGAAGTTAGTGTCCATTTCTTTTTTTTTTTAAACGTCAAGATCATCATGTGCCATACCGTTTCGCGTAGGCGATCATGTGCTTCCACAATTATCTATCCACAGTGCATCGTATCAATTCTGTTGTTGACTGTTTTCCATGCAATTGACACCAAGATATCTAGTAGCGTCTCTCTTTGTCGTTCGCTATCTCTCGTTCCCTGAATTTTGCCAGTTGTAAACAGGTACTCCAAATTTTCTCTTCTCATGATGTGCCAGAAAAATGTCGATTGTTTCTTTCTGATGTTTTTCAGGAGCTCCATTTTTGTTGTTGACCTCGTTAAGAATGTCCTCATTTGTCTTTTTGGCTGTCCAGGGAACTATCAACATTTTTTTAAGAAATCCCATCTCTGTGGCCTCTAATTGTCTTTTCATTTGTTTTTCTAGTGTCTATGATTCGTTTCCATAGGTCAGAATTGGCTCTATATAGCAGAGATTAACTCTCTTTCTCATTTTTATTGTCATAGAATTGTTGCAACGTAAACATATTTTAGGTTAATATGGGCTGCGACGTAAACATATTTTAGGTTAATATGGGCTGCGACGTAAACATGTTTTATGTTAATATGGTCAGCATTACCTTGGGTCATTTTTCTCCAAGTAATTGATGGGATTTGTTCTCGGCTTAGTGCACTTAACCAATCAGCGATCAGCGAGATGACCGAGACTATTTGTCTTCAGTAGACCAGTTAGTTAACCGCTAAGTGCACCTAGAAATAGATCGGTCAACAGAATAATCTAGACTACTTGTCTTCAGTAGACCTGTTAGTTAACCACTAAGTGCACCTAGAAATAGATCGGTCAACAGAATAATCTAGACTACTTGTCTTCAGTAGACCTGTTAGTTAACCACTAAGTGCGCCAAGAAATAGATCGGCCAAAAGAATAATCTAGACTACTTGTCTTCAGTAGACCTGTTAGTTAACCACTAAGTGCACCTAGAAATAGATCGGTCAACAGAATAATCTAGACTACTTGTCTTCAGTAGACCTGTTAGTTAACCACTAAGTGCACCAAGAAATAGATCGGTCAACAGAATGATCTAGACTACTTGTCTTCAGTAGACCAGTTAGTTAACCACTAAGTGCACCAAGAAATAGATCGGTCAACAGAATATTCTAGATTACTTGTCTTCAGTAGACCAGTTAGTTAACCACTAAGTGCGCCAAGAAATAGATCGGTCAAATGAATAATCTAGACTACTTGTCTACAGTAGACCTGTTAGTTAACCCCTAAGTGCACCTGGAAATAGATCGGTCAACAGAATAATCTAGACTATTTGTCTCAAGTAGACCTGTTAGTTAACCACCAAGTGACTGAAAACAAAAGTCAAAGACTACGGGAGATAAAACAAGAGCAGAAAATTAAGTACAATAAAAGAAGAAACACATATTTTTAGCCAGTGAAGGACCATTCCTCCATAATACTGTGAATGGACGAAGAGAGGTAGACAAGGAAGTAGATGAGAAGATAATATTAAAGAATGGACAGAGCACAACTTAGTTAAGTTAAAATAGGTGAAGGCTGATGACGTGTGTCTGTAAAATCCCACGACCCTCAAGGTTATGTGGTCAGGGGTGAATGGAGAGAAGCAGAACAACAGAAAGATAATGAAAAGAAGGTAGAAGGAAAGAAACAGAACAATAGAAAGATAATGAAAAGAAGATAGGAGGATAGGAGGAAAGAAACAGAACAATAGAAAGATAATGAAAAGAAGATAGGAGGAAAGAAACAGAACAGCTGAAAGATAATATAAAAGGGATATGAGGAAAGAAAGAGAACAACAAAAAGATAATGAAAAAGAAGATAGGAGGAAAGAAAGAGAACAGAAAGATAATGAAATGGAGATAGGAGGAAAGAAACAGAACAACAGAACGATAATGAAAAGAAGACAGGAGGACAGAAACAGAACAACAGAAAGATAATGTAAAGAAACAGAACAATAGAAAGATAATGAAAAGAAGATAGAAGGAACGAAACAGAACAACAGAAAGATAATGAAAAGAAGATAGAAGGAACGAAACAGCACAATAGAAAGATAATGAAAAGAAGATAGGAGGAAAGAAACAGAACAATAGAAAGATAATGAAAAGAAGATAGGAGGAAAGAAACAGAACAATAGAAAGATAATGAAAAGAAGATAGGAGGAAAGAAACAGAACAATAGAAAGATAATGAAAAGAAGATAAGAGGAAAGAAACAGAACAATAGAAAGATAATGAAAAGAAGATAGGAGGAACGAAACAGAACAATAGAAAGATAATGAAAAGAAGATAGAAGGAAAGAAACAGAACAATAGAAGGATAATATAAAGGGGATATGAGGAAAGAAATAGTACAACAAAAAAGATATTGAAAAGGAGATAGGAGGAAAGAAACAGAACAACATAACGATAATGAAAAGATAGGAGGAAATAAACAGAATAACAGAAAGATAATGAAAAGAAAATATGAGGAAAGAAACAGAACAACAAAAAGATAATGAAAAGCAAATATGAGGAAAGAAACAGAATAACAGAAAGATATTGAAAAGAAAATATGAGGAAAGAAACAGAACAACAAAAAGATAATGAAAAGAAAATATGAGGAAAGAAACAGAATAACAGAAAGATAATGAAAAGAAGATATGAGGAAAGAAACAGAACAGAACGATAATGAAAAGAAAATAATACGATAAACAATTATATTAATTAATAAACTGCATTCTGCTCGACATTCAATCAAACCAATAGTATGCAAAAAATACCCCAGCTGTCGACCCAGCCCCTGGAATGAAATGGGTACCAGGTTAGTATTCTGGGAAGGTAAGGAATGCCGCCTCGCATCGTGAGTTTCGATGTTTGAAGCGACACTATCCAGAAGTCTCCGAGCACTTCTGGATAGGTGGCCGGGCATGTATGGCTGAAAACTCCCATGCTAAGACGACAGATTCAAGTCTCGTACTTTGCCTTTAACTTTTTACCGAGAGAAACAAACACATTATAGCTTTTTTACCAAGAGAAATACATTATAGACAGAGGACAAATATAAAAAGATTCGACTTTTACTGATGACCATACATAATGCTTGACGTTAGTTGAAAAACAAAGAGGACAGAAACAATGTCCTCAAACTACGCAACTCTGTCATAACGTGACAACAATGACGTGAATAATTTAAATAATATTTGTAATATGAAGTGTATAAAACACCGTATTGCGTAAGAACTAATGAAGCTTGCACAACCACGTCATAGTTTGCGTTCGCTATTAAACTGAAACTGCATCACTAGACAAACATAAATAGCATACCAAAAAATAAACAATTTTAATTTAATATGTCCTCCAAACACACACTATCCATTATTAACCTTCGCAACTTCCGGTCTTTTCTGCAGGTTTAAAATCATAGCCCGCTTATATGCACTACTCTTTAAGGAATTTTTTCTTTGCTTCAACTTTTAAACTTTTTATTGTTGATTTAAAAAGAGTTCTTGAGTTCTGAGAAAAGAGTTATGTAGAACCAGTCTTAACATATGGATGAGAATCATGGACAATAGAACATCAGTCAAGAAAATCATTTGAAAGTGTAGAAATATGGATTTACAGAAAATGTAGAGAATACCATGGACAGATAAAAAGAGTAATGAAAACGTTCTGAAAGAGGCCAAAACAAAAAGAGAGCTAATTTATAATATTATTAAGGAAAAAAGTAATCAATTTTTAGCCTTGTAATGAGAAGGGATGAACAGAAATATATTGTGACAACTGGGAAAGTTGAGGGACGAAGAGATAGAGGGAAGTAAAGAGAAAAGTTACCAGACAGCTTAAGAGAATGGCTTGGCAGAAGGTGAACAACAGAAATGATAAATAACTGTCGAGATTGAAAGTTGTGGAGAGACATAATCACCTACGCCGGCAGGCATGGTACTTGATGATGATGATTGTTTATATTTTCGCCGCTTTATTTCATATTATTTGTTACATTTTCAACCATTTCTCTTTTTTGATTGCCAATGTATTCAACGCGTTTATAAAGTGCTGATAAGAAACACAAAATGATTTCCTCGGTTTTATGCAGCGCCAGTCTTAAAACGGTTATTGTTATAGTTATAGAAGGCCCCGGTATCACTGCAAACGAATTAAGATCCATAATTGCTCAACAGCCATTCCAGTGGAATCATCTGAACTACTATCTCATCTGCCGAACAAAGAAAGGTAGGTAGCTGTAGTCCCCATCATAGCAGTCTCAGCACACGAAAGGCCAAAAGACCGCACAGAAAGTGAACACAGCCATCTGTTCTCCGTCATACGATATCATCATTCATTGTAAGCAATCGGAATATCGAAACACGATCAAAACGGATGAAACGCACAGCTCATGGTGTGCACAGAGCACTTAACTCAGTAGCTTCTGCCAGTCTTAAATTATAGAAGTGAATCATGCGCCATTTGACAAAAGACAAGAAAATTGCCAGAGGTCACATAAATGCTGTTCGATGTGGGGAACTCCATGGAGAGCTACAAAGAGCAATGAGGGTTCTGAAAAAAAGTGGACAAGTAAATATAAAACCCATTTCCAACATCAGGAAAAAAAGGTGTTTATTTTTTTGTAACGAGAAAGGAAGAGAATGGACTCCCGGTTAATATGGCGGACACGCCGCTGGAACTGTTGAGGTTCGGTCTGAAAAGTTTTCCTTGTTGCAGTTTCCGGTTCCAAGTCCGGCTTCCTGCCGGAGCTACTGATTTTAGTGAAGAAGTAAAGACATCACGATGCACCAAGATCCACCAAGATGTGTAGAGATGCGAAGCTGCTGTAAAGCTGATGATAATGGCAATTTTAAAAAAAAAAGAAGAAAAAAGTGGTATGGTGATAGCTTTACGTGGTAATGGACGAAACAAAAGTCGACGTTTCGACCAAGTAGGCCTTCAGCTGGAACAACAAACAACAACACACAAAAATATATAAGGATATGTAAACAAATCTAGCTACATGGCGATTATATGCTAGATACTCAAGAATGGAAACAAAAAAAGGTCACTTCCCTGTGTTCCAGAGCGTGGTCAGCCTCCGAATGAATTAAAATGAGAAGGCGGGATGATGGACTATATATCTCACTGACCAGGCAGTCACGCGAGAAGACAGAACGGAAGGGTTCTAAAAATATGAGGAGGTGGGTACAATATATGTATAAACTGTGCATATGTAACTTTGTGTGTGCACCCCGAACCGATATGTAAAAAAACATGTGTATATAATAACACATGCTTACAAGCATAAATCAGTATATATATTGCCACAAAGTACACTGAAGAAAACCAAAAGATGCCCAATGTGCCAATACATATGCAGACAAATATATCAACATGTATACTTTCGGTAGCGCATGGGGCTAAGGAATGTGTAGTAGGAGTCCTATGTGTATGAAAGCGATATGTTCATGCCTTGGGGGGACAGCGAACCCAACATGAGGCGATTTTCAAGGGTGAACCGGCTGCGATTGCTGGAGTGACACGAGACAATGCCAGTAACTTGCATGCCAGGTTTCCCACTATGGCCAGAGGAGTTGAAATGGGCAGACACCGGGCTGCCAGTCTTTTGCTCAACATCACGAAGATGCTCACAAAATATATCACTTAAGCGTCTTCCAGTCTCGCCCACATACGTCATCTGGCAATGCATACGTATTATGGCGTAGATGATATTCCGTGACACACAAGTAAACCCCTCCTTGATGTACTGATTTTAGTGCTCTGTGCACACCGTGAGCTGTGTTTTTCATCCGGATCGTGTTGAGATATATTTCGTTTGCTTCCGATAAATGACTATATCGTATGACGAAGGACAGTTCAGTTGCGTCCACTTTCGGTGCCGCTACGACTTATGTATTTTGGCGTGTGCTGTGGCTGCCATGGTGGAGACTGCAGCTGCCGATCTTTGTTTGGATCCTTCAGTGAAGTGAGATGTTAATTCAGATGATTCCACTAGCATGGGCAGTTGAGCGATTATGGGTTTTAATTAGTTTGCAGTGATACCGGGGCCTTCGACTAGCTAAAACTATAGAGACGGGAAAAGTAGGAACATATTTTGACAAGTGGAAACTGAGGGGCAAAAAAAGAAGAAGAGACAAAAAATGGGAAAGATACCACACAGTTGAAGAGAAATATTTAACGGAAAGCTGTGGAGATGCATGGTCTCTTATGCCAGCAGGCACGGTACATGATGATGGTGATTTTCGTGTCAGTAAACAAATAAAAAGAACATTCATTAGTTCTTCTTCATCTTTCTTTCTTCAATTGCTTTTCAGCGTCGAGGGGAGATATAATTTGCGGTCTTTTGCTCTTTCTGTTCGCCTCTGCTGCTGTTATGTTTCCTAGTGCTTCTAATATTCAATCAATTCATCTTTTTCGTGCTCGACCATTGGGTCTGGTGTTATCGCAACGCTTATTGAAGGCTCGTTGTGTTGTGTTTTGATCACTCTGCCTTGTCACGTGGCCAAAGCATTGTATCTGTTGATTCTTTGTATATTCTATGGCGGGGGCTATTCCCAGCTTTTTTCTCAGTTCTTCATTTCTGATCTTGTCTCTCAGAATGTTTCCTGTCATTCGTCTAACACATTTCATCTCTGCAGAGGTTATTTTTCTTATTGTTCTTGTACCTAGGGTCTAGGTCTGGCATTGGCAGCACAACGTTGGGGTGAAGATTGTATTGTATAGTGCCCGTTTTGCCTCCAGAGTTATTTCCTAGTTGGACAATAGTGGTGATAGCTGTCCAATGATTTGGCAAGCTTTGATTCGTCTATCTTGTCGTGAGACATTCATCACGTCATTATTATTGATGGGAATATTGTAAGCCCAACTGAGGTCATCATTTTTCATGTCGTGGTCAGCAGTATGCCATTCCGCCATGATTTCTATATGGGGACGTATCTTTTAAAAACTGCAACCAAAAAAATAAAACTCGCTTTATCAAGAACTGAATTCCTGGTCAGCAAATATTCTTCTCCCAGAGGAAGAGACAAAGGGGAAGAGACAAAGGGGAAGAGACAAAGGGGAAGAGACAAAGTGGAAGAGACAAAAGGGAAGAGACAAAGGGGAAGAGACAAAGAGGAAGAGACAAAGGGGAAGAGACAAAGGGGAAGAGACAAAGGGGAAGAGACAAAGAGGAAGAGACAAAGGGGAAGAGACAAAGGGGAAGAGACAAAGGGGAAGAGACAAAAGGGAAGAGACAAAGAGGAAGACAAAAATATTTTTAGATAAAAAAGATCGTAGCAAAAATGAAGATGATAGGGAAGACACGGAATGATCCTAAATGAATGGCAAGAAACAGAACGGCTTGGAAGGTGTTTGTTGAAGACATGTGCTCCACAGGGAGTTGGAAGAAAGACGGAGAAGAAGAAATGTTCTGGTCCCAGCAACTTATATTTGATATTTTAGTTGCCTTGCATATTTGCTCCTTTTCAAAACACTACCCAGTATATTATCGTTCTTCTATGGTATTATCAAGTCGGTTACGGTTTTATATAAAGCTTCATGTGAAGGTACACTCAAGTCGATTATAACTTTATATAAAGCTTCATGTGAAGGTATACTCAGGTCGATTATAACTTTATATAAAGCTTCATGTGAAGGTATACTCAGGTCGATTATAACTTTATATAAAGCTTCATGGGAAGGTACACTCAAGTCGATTATAACTTTATATAAAGCTTCATGTGAAGGTACACTCAAGTCGATTATAACTTTATATAAAGCTTCATGTGAAGGTATACTCAGGTCGATTATAACTTTATATAAAGCTTCATGTGAAGGTACACTCAAGTCGATTATAACTTTATATAAAGCTTCATGTGAAGGTACACTCAAGTCGATTATAACTTTATATAAAGCTTCATGTGAAGGTACACTCAAGTCGATTATAACTTTATATAAAGCTTCATGTGAAGGTACACTCAAGTCGATTATAACTTTATATAAAGCTTCATGTGAAGGTACACTCAAGTCGATTATAACTTTATATAAAGCTTCATGTGAAGGTACACTCAAGTCGATTATAGTTTTATATAAAGCTTCATGTGAAGGTACACTCAAGTCGATTATAGTTTTATATAAAGCTTCATGTGAAGGTATACTCAAGTCGATTATAACTTTATATAAAGCTTCATGTGAAGGTACACTCAAGTCGATTATAACTTTATATAAAGCTTCATGTGAAGGTACACTCAAGTCGATTATAACTTTATATAAAGCTTCAAGTGAAGGTACACTCAAGTCGATTATAACTTTATATAAAGCTTCATGTGAAGGTACACTCAAGTCGATTATAAATTTATATAAAGCTTCATGTGAAGGTACACTCAAGTCGATTATAGTTTTATATAAAGCTTCATGTGAAGGTACACTTAAGTCGATTATAAATTTATATAAAGCTTCATGTGAAGCTGTAGCAATATTTGTGAACGAACTCTGAATACTTCAGTTCAGTAAGTGTCATAATTGTCTTTATTTGAAACATTAGATTGTACTCGTTCATAGCTCTCTACCTTCAGTGCATTATATCAATTCTTTGCTGTCCACGAGTTATCTTTCCTTGCATTTTGCCAGTTCTAAGTATTTAATCTTTCCTCCTATCATGATCTGCCTGAAAATGTCTGTTGTTTCTTTCTGTTGTTTGTAGGGCCTCTCTTTTTCTGCTCACCTCGTTTAGAATGCGTAATTTACTACAGATATTTCATTAAACTCATTTGAAAGAAACAGCGGGTCCTTGAATTGCACAGCATATGAGCTAACAGCAACAATTTGTGAGTCTGCCTGCGTCAGAGTAAGCGTATATACTTCATCATTGCGATTCATTGATACGGGCTTCATAATCTGACCAGGTGAGGCAGCAAGTTGTGAAAAACGCCTGCCCTCCGACCAAGCATATCACTCGCCCTCCAACAAAGCATATCACATACCCTCCGACCAAGCATATCACTCGCCCTCCAACAAAGCGTATCACATACCCTCCGACCAAGCATATCACTCGCCCTCCAACAAAGCGTATCACTTGCCCTCCGACCAAGCATATCACTCGCCCTCCGACCAAGCATATCACTTGCCCCCCGACCAAGCGTATCACTCGCCCTCCAACAAAGCGTATCACTTGCCCTCCGACCAAGCATATCACTTGCCCCCCGACCAAGCGTATCACCTGCCCTCCGACCAAGCGTATCACCTGCCCTCCGACCAAGCGTATCACCTGTCCTCCGACCAAGCGATACGAATTCCGTTTCCACTGGCTGCAAAGAGATTACCCATCATCAGGTCGCATGCTCTTTTGCAAAACGTTGCTTGCACCACCGCCTGCTAAAAACAATCTGTTTCTAAAGCCAGAGTTCCCGCTTCTTCTATTCTAAGGTTCAAGACCTTTTTGATATCTTGAAACGGATCTTCTTGGGCTTCCCTGTCTTGTCTTCCTGGATCCATGCCTTTTTTATGATGTTAATGTTGTCATTGCGCTTGAAAAAGGTATCCTCAAGATTTGTCTGCATCATTATCATCATGTGCCATATCGGTTGCGTAGGCGATCATATCCATCCACAATCTTCTATCCACGGTGCGTTGTATCGGTGCTGTTGTTGTTTATTTACCATGCACTGACACCAAGCTATCCAGTAAACTCTCTCTTTGTCGTCTGCGATCTCTCTTTCCCTGTAATTTGTTAGTTGTAACCAAGTATTTCACATTTCGTCTTCTCATGATGTGCCCGAAACATGTTGATTGATTCTTTCTGATGTTTTTTTTTAGGAACTCTTCTTTTGTGCTGACCACTTTGAAAATGCCATCATTTGTCTTTTTTAGCTGTCCCCGGAACTTTCAACATTCTTCTTTTCATTTGTTTGTCTACTGTCCGTGATTCGCTTCTATAGGTCTGTATGATATTGTTTGGAATGAAACAATTTTTTTCATTGTCTGTAAGATTGTCCATATTTCCCAACCATATGTTGCTATTGGGAAGATACATAATCTCAATAGTTTTACTGTTACTGCCTTGCTGGTATTGCGACATATAAGACCAGCTATTGTTTGTAAATAGTTCCCTTCGCAAGAAAAATGGAGACCATAGTTCACGTCCTGGGAAGGTCGAGAAATGTCGTCATCAATGTGGAGTACATGCTGAAGACGACACGAGAACAGAGTTGTTTTTTTTTTGGTCGACTGCCGACTGTTGACTGCAATCATGAATACTTTATTGCATGTTTATGGTCTCTATGACGCTCATTCACATAGCATTTATTTAATGAAAGATTGAAATATGAGAATAGGAATGTGAGAACAAGAATGTAAGAATAGAATGTGATATTAAGAAAGTGAGAATAGAAATGTGAGAACAAGAATATGAGAATAGGAATGTGAGAAAAAAAATGTAAGAAAAGGAATTTGACATTAAGAATGTGAGAATAGATGTGTACGAACAAGAATGTAAGCATAGCGACGAGACATTAAGAATGTGAAAAAAAGGAATGTGAGAATAGAAAACTGAGAATAGGAATGTGAGAATAGAAAACTGAGTATAGGAATGTGAGAATAGAAATGTGAGAATAGGAATGTGAGAATAGAAAACTGAGAATAGGAATGTGAGAATAGAAAACTGAGAATAGGAATGTGAGAATAGAAAACTGAGAATAGGAATGTGAGAATAGAAAACTGAGAATAGGAATGTGAGAATAGAAAACTGAGTATAGGAATGTGATAATAGAAATGTGAGAATAGAAGTAAGAGAATAGGAATGTGAGAATAGGGATGTGATAATAGGAATATGAGAATAGGAATGTGAGAAGAGGAATATGAGTATAGGAATATGAGAATGGGAATGTGATAATAGGAATGTCAGAATAGAAATGTGAGAATAGAAATATGAGAATAGGAATGTGAGAATAGGAATGTGCTAATAGGAATATGAGTATAGGATAGTGAGAATAGGAATATGAGAATAGGAATGTGAGACTAGGAATATGAGAACAGGAATGTGAGAATAGGAATATGAGAATAGGAATGTCAGAATAGGAATGTGAGAATAGAAATATGAGAATAGGAATGTCAGAATAGGAATGTGAGAATAGGAATATGAGAATAGGAATGTGCTAATAGGAATATGAGAATAGGAATGTGAGAATAGAAAAGTGAGAATAGGAATGTGAGAATAGAAAAGTGAGAATAGGAATGTGGGAAAAGGCAAGTGATAATAGGAATATGAGAATATGAATGTGAGAATAGGAATGTGAAAATATGAATGTAAAAACAAGAATGTGAGAATAGGAATGTGAGAATAGGAATGAGAGAATAGGAATATGAGAATAGGAATGTGCTAATAGGAATATGAGAATAGGAATATGAGAATAGAAAAGTGAGAATAGGAATGTGAGAATAGAAAAGTGAGAATAGGAATGTGGGAAAAGGCAAGTGATAATAAGAATGTGAGAATATGAATGTGAGAATAGGAATGTGAGTATGGGAATGTGAGAATAGGAATGTGACAATAGGAATGTGAGAATAGGAATGTGAGAATGGGAATGTGAGAATAGGAATGTGAGAATGGGAATGTAAGAATAGGAATGTGAGAATAGGAATGTGAGAATAGAAATGTGAGAACAAGAATGTGAGAACAAGAATGTGAGAATAGGAATGTGAGACAAGAATGTCAGAACAAGAATGTGAGAATAGGAATGTGAGAATGGGAATGTGAGAATAGGAATGTGAGAATGGGAATGTGAGAATAGGAATGTGAGAATAGGAATGTGAGAATAGAAATGTGAGAACAAGAATGTGAGAACAAGAATGTGAGAATAGAAATGTGAGAACAAGAATGTGAGAACAAGAATGTGAGAACAAAAATGTGAGAACAAGAATGTGAGAACAAGAATGTGAGAACAAAAATGTGAGAGCAAGAATGTGGGAACAAAAGTGTGAGAACAAGAATGTGAGAACAAGAATGTGAGAACAAGAATGTGAGAACAAGAATGTTAGAACAAGAATGTGAGATCAAGAATGTGAGAACAAGAATGTGAGTATAGGAATGTGAGAACAAGAATGTGAGTATAGGAATGTTAGAATAGGAATGTGAGAATAGAAATATGAGAATAGGAATGTGAGAATAGGAATGTGAGAAAAGGAATATGACAATAGAAATATGAGAATAGGAATGTGAGAATAGAAAAGTGAGAATAGGAATGTGGGAAAAGGCAAGTGATAATAGGAATGTGAGAATATGAATGTGAGAATAGTAAAGTGAGAGCAGGAATGTGAGTATGGGAATGTGAGAATAGGAATGTGAGAATAGGAATGTGAGAATAGGAATGTGAGAATGGGAATGTGAGAATAGGAATGTGAGAATAGAAAAGTGAGAATAGGAATGTGGGAAAAGGCAATTGATAATAGGAATATGAGAATATGAATGTGAGAATAGGAATGTGAAAATATGAATGTAAGAACAAGAATATGAGAATAGGAATGTGAGAATAGGAATGTGAGAATAGGAATATGAGAATAGGAATGTGCTAATAGGAATATGAGAATAGGAATATGAGAATAGAAAAGTGAGAATAGGAATGTGAGAATAGAAAAGTGAGAATATGAATGTGGGAAAAGGCAAGTGATAATAGGAATATGAGAATATGAATGTGAGAATAGGAATGTGAGAATAGGAATGTGAGTATGGGAATGTGAGAATATGAATGTGAGAATAGGAATGTGAAAATAGGAATGTGAGAATGGGAATGTGAAAATAGGAATGTGAGAATGGGAATGTGAGAATAGGAATGTGAGAATAGGAATGTGAGAATAGAAATGTGAGAACAAGAATGTGAGAACAAGAATGTGAGAATAGGAATGTGAGAACAAGAATGTGAGAACAAAAATGTGAGAACAAGAATGTGAGAACAAAATGTGAGAACAAGAATGTGAGAATAGGAATGTGAGAACAAAAATGTGAGAACAAGAATGTCAGAACAAGAATGTGAGAACAAAAATGTGAGAACAAGAATGTGGGAACAAAAATGTGAGAACAAGAATGTGAGAACAAGAATGTGAGAATAGGAATGTGCTAATAGGAATATGAGTATAGGATAGTGAGAATAGGAATATGAGAATAGGAATGTGAGACTAGGAAAATGAGAACAGGAATGTGAGAATAGGAATATGAGAATAGGAATGTCAGAATAGGAATGTGAGAATAGAAATATGAGAATAGGAATGTCAGAATAGGAATGTGAGAATAGAAAACTGAGAATAGGAATGTGAGAATAGAAAACTGAGTATAGGAATGTGAGAATAGAAATGTGAGAATAGGAATGTGAGAATAGAAAACTGAGAATAGGAATGTGAGAATAGAAAACTGAGAATAGGAATGTGAGAATAGAAAAATGAGAATAGGAATGTGAGAATAGAAAACTGAGAATAGGAATGTGAGAATAGAAAACTGAGAATAGTAATGAAGAGAAAAGGAAAGAGTGATAATAAGAATGTGAGAATATGAATGTGAGAAGAGGAATGTGAGAAAAGGAAAGAGTGATAATAGGAATGTGAGAATAGGAATGTGACAATAGGAATATGAGAATAGGAATATGAGAATAGAAAAGTGAGAATAGAAATGTGAGAATAGCAATGTGAGAATAGGAATGTGAGAATAGAAAAGTGAAAATAAGAATGTGAGAATAAAAAGGTGAAAATAAGAATATGAGAATAGGAATGTAAGAATAGGAATGTGAGAATAAGAATATGAGGAAATGAATATGAGAATAGGAATGTGAGAATAGGAATGTGATAATAGAAATGTGAGAATAGAAGTAAGAGAATAGGAATGTGAGAATAGGGATGTGATAATAGGAATATGAGAATAGGAATGTGAGAATAGGAATATGAGTATAGGAATATGAGAATGGGAATGTGATAATAGGAATGTCAGAATAGAAATGTGAGAATAGAAATATGAGAATAGGAATGTGAGAATAGGAATGTGCTAATAGGAATATGAGTATAGGATAGTGAGAATAAGAATATGAGAATAGGAATGTGAGACTAGGAATATGAGAACAGGAATGTGAGAATAGGAATATGAGAATAGGAATGTCAGAATAGGAATGTGAGAATAGAAATATGAGAATAGGAATGTCAGAATAGGAATGTGAGAATAGGAATATGAGAATAGGAATGTGCTAATAGGAATATGAGAATAGGAATGTGAGAATAGAAAAGTGAGAATAGGAATGTGAGAATAGAAAAGTGAGAATAGGAATGTGGGAAAAGGCAAGTATTAATAGGAATATGAGAATATGAATGTGAGAATAGGAATGTGAAAATATGAATGTAAAAACAAGAATGTGAGAATAGGAATGTGAGAATAGGAATGAGAGAATAGGAATATGAGAATAGGAATGTGCTAATAGGAATATGAGAATAGGAATATGAGAATAGAAAAGTGAGAATAGGAATGTGAGAATAGAAAAGTGAGAATAGGAATGTGGGAAAAGGCAAGTGATAATAAGAATGTGAGAATATGAATGTGAGAATAGGAATGTGAGTATGGGAATGTGAGAATAGGAATGTGACAATAGGAATGTGAGAATAGGAATGTGAGAATGGGAATGTGAGAATAGGAATGTGAGAATGGGAATGTAAGAATAGGAATGTGAGAATAGGAATGTGAGAATAGAAATGTGAGAACAAGAATGTGAGAACAAGAATGTGAGAATAGGAATGTGAGACAAGAATGTCAGAACAAGAATGTGAGAATAGGAATGTGAGAATGGGAATGTGAGAATAGGAATGTGAGAATGGGAATGTGAGAATAGGAATGTGAGAATAGGAATGTGAGAATAGAAATGTGAGAACAAGAATGTGAGAACAAGAATGTGAGAATAGAAATGTGAGAACAAGAATGTGAGAACAAGAATGTGAGAACAAAAATGTGAGAACAAGAATGTGAGAAGAAGAATGTGAGAACAAAAATGTGAGAGCAAGAATGTGGGAACAAAAGTGTGAGAACAAGAATGTGAGAACAAGAATGTGAGAACAAGAATGTGAGAACAAGAATGTTAGAACAAGAATGTGAGATCAAGAATGTGAGAACAAGAATGTGAGTATAGGAATGTGAGAACAAGAATGTGAGTATAGGAATGTTAGAATAGGAATGTGAGAATAGAAATATGAGAATAGGAATGTGAGAATAGGAATGTGAGAAAAGGAATATGACAATAGAAATATGAGAATAGGAATGTGAGAATAGAAAAGTGAGAATAGGAATGTGGGAAAAGGCAAGTGATAATAGGAATGTGAGAATATGAATGTGAGAATAGTAATGTGAGAGCAGGAATGTGAGTATGGGAATGTGAGAATAGGAATGTGAGAATAGGAATGTGAGAATAGGAATGTGAGAATGGGAATGTGAGAATAGGAATGTGAGAATAGAAAAGTGAGAATAGGAATGTGGGAAAAGGCAAGTGATAATAGGAATATGAGAATATGAATGTGAGAATAGGAATGTGAAAATATGAATGTAAGAACAAGAATATGAGAATAGGAATGTGAGAATAGGAATGTGAGAATAGGAATATGAGAATAGGAATGTGCTAATAGGAATATGAGAATAGGAATATGAGAATAGAAAAGTGAGAATAGGAATGTGAGAATAGAAAAGTGAGAATATGAATGTGGGAAAAGGCAAGTGATAATAGGAATATGAGAATATGAATGTGAGAATAGGAATGTGAGAATAGGAATGTGAGTATGGGAATGTGAGAATATGAATGTGAGAATAGGAATGTGAAAATAGGAATGTGAGAATGGGAATGTGAAAATAGGAATGTGAGAATGGGAATGTGAGAATAGGAATGTGAGAATAGGAATGTGAGAATAGAAATGTGAGTACAAGAATGTGAGAACAAGAATGTGAGAATAGGAATGTGAGAACAAGAATGTGAGAACAAAAATGTGAGAACAAGAATGTGAGAACAAAAATGTGAGAACAAGAATGTGAGAATAGGAATGTGAGAACAAAAATGTGAGAACAAGAATGTCAGAACAAGAATGTGGGAACAAAAATGTGAGAACAAGAATGTGGGAACAAAAATGTGAGAACAAGAATGTGAGAACAAGAATGTGAGAATAGGAATGTGCTAATAGGAATATGAGTATAGGATAGTGAGAATAGGAATATGAGAATAGGAATGTGAGACTAGGAAAATGAGAACAGGAATGTGAGAATAGGAATATGAGAATAGGAATGTCAGAATAGGAATGTGAGAATAGAAATATGAGAATAGGAATGTCAGATTAGGAATGTGAGAATAGAAAACTGAGAATAGGAATGTGAGAATAGAAAACTGAGTATAGGAATGTGAGAATAGAAATGTGAGAATAGGAATGTGAGAATAGAAAACTGAGAATAGGAATGTGAGAATAGAAAACTGAGAATAGGAATGTGAGAATAGAAAAATGAGAATAGGAATGTGAGAATAGAAAACTGAGAATAGGAATGTGAGAATAGAAAACTGAGAATAGTAATGAAGAGAAAAGGAAAGAGTGATAATAAGAATGTGAGAATATGAATGTGAGAAGAGGAATGTGAGAAAAGGAAAGAGTGATAATAGGAATGTGAGAATAGGAATGTGACAATAGGAATATGAGAATAGGAATATGAGAATAGAAAAGTCAGAATAGAAATGTGAGAATAGCAATGTGAGAATAGGAATGTGAGAATAGAAAAGTGAAAATAAGAATGTGAGAATAAAAAGGTGAAAATAAGAATATGAGAATAGGAATGTAAGAATAGGAATGTGAGAATAAGAATATGAGGAAATGAATATGAGAATAGGAATGTGAGAATAGGAATGTGATAATAGAAATGTGAGAATAGAAGTAAGAGAATAGGAATGTGAGAATAGGGATGTGATAATAGGAATATGAGAATAGGAATGTGAGAATAGGAATATGAGTATAGGAATATGAGAATGGGAATGTGATAATAGGAATGTCAGAATAGAAATGTGAGAATAGAAATATGAGAATAGGAATGTGAGAATAGGAATGTGCTAATAGGAATATGAGTATAGGATAGTGAGAATAGGAATATGAGAATAGGAATGTGAGACTAGGAATATGAGAACAGGAATGTGAGAATAGGAATATGAGAATAGGAATGTCAGAATAGGAATGTGAGAATAGAAATATGAGAATAGGAATGTCAGAATAGGAATGTGAGAATAGGAATATGAGAATAGGAATGTGCTAATAGGAATATGAGAATAGGAATGTGAGAATAGAAAAGTGAGAATAGGAATGTGAGAATAGAAAAGTGAGAATAGGAATGTGGGAAAAGGCAAGTGATAATAGGAATATGAGAATATGAATGTGAGAATAGGAATGTGAAAATATGAATGTAAGAACAAGAATGTGAGAATAGGAATGTGAGAATAGGAATGTGAGAATAGGAATATGAGAATAGGAATGTGCTAATAGGAATATGAGAATAGGAATATGAGAATAGAAAAGTGAGAATAGGAATGTGAGAATAGAAAAGTGAGAATAGGAATGTGGGAAAAGGCAAGTGATAATAAGAATGTGAGAATAGGAATGTGAGAATAGGAATGTGAGTATGGGAATGTGAGAATAGGAATGTGAGAATAGGAATGTGAGAATAGGAATGTGAGAATGGGAATGTGAGAATAGGAATGTGAGAATGGGAATGTAAAAATAGGAATGTGAGAATAGGAATGTGAGAATAGAAATGTGAGAACAAGAATGTGAGAACAAGAATGTGAGAATAGGAATGTGAGACAAGAATGTCAGAACAAGAATGTGAGAATAGGAATGTGAGAATGGGAATGTGAGAATAGGAATGTGAGAATGGGAATGTGAGAATAGGAATGTGAGAATAGGAATGTGAGAATAGAAATGTGAGAACAAGAATGTGAGAACAAGAATGTGAGAATAGGAATGTGAGAACAAGAATGTGAGAACAAGAATGTGAGAACAAAAATGTGAGAACAAGAATGTGAGAACAAAAATGTGAGAGCAAGAATGTGTGAACAAAAGTGTGAGAACAAGAATGTGAGAACAAGAATATGAGAACAAAAATGTGAGAACAAGAATGTGAGAACAAGAATGTGAGAACAAGAATGTTAGAACAAGAATGTGAGATCAAGAATGTGAGAACAAGAATGTGCGTATAGGAATGTGAGAACAAGAATGTGAGTATAGGAATGTTAGAATAGGAATGTGAGAATAGAAATATGAGAATAGGAATATGAGAATAGGAATGTGAGAATAGGAATATGACAATAGAAAAGTGAGAATAGGAATGTGAGAATAGAAAAGTGAGAATAGGAATGTGGGAAAAGGCAAGTGATAATAGGAATGTGAGAATATGAATGTGAGAATAGTAATGTGAGAGCAGGAATGTGAGTATGGGAATGTGAGAATAGGAATGTGAGAATAGGAATGTGAGAATAGTAATGTGAGAATGGGAATGTGAGAATAGGAATGTGAGAATAGAAAAGTGAGAATAGGAATGTGGGAAAAGGCAAGTGATAATAGGAATATGAGAATATGAATGTGAGAATAGGAATGTGAAAATATGAATGTAAGAACAAGAATATGAGAATAGGAATGTGAGAATAGGAATGTGAGAATAGGAATATGAGAATAGGAATGTGCTAATAGGAATATGAGAATAGGAGTATGAGAATAGAAAAGTGAGAATAGGAATGTGAGAATAGAAAAGTGAGAATATGAATGTGGGAAAAGGCAAGTGATAATAGGAATATGAGAATATGAATGTGAGAATAGGAATGTGAGAATAGGAATGTGAGTATGGGAATGTGAGAATATGAATGTGAGAATAGGAATGTGAGAATGGGAATGTGAAAATAGGAATGTGAGAATGGGAATGTGAGAATAGGAATGTGAGAATAGGAATGTGAGAATAGAAATGTGAGAACAAGAATGTGAGAACAAGAATGTGAGAATAGGATGTGAGAACAAGAATGTGAGAACAAAAATGTGAGAACAAGAATGTGAGAACAAAAATGTGAGAACAAGAATGTGAGAATAGGAATGTGAGAACAAAAATGTGAGAACAAGAATGTCAGAACAAGAATGTGAGAACAAAAATTTGAGAACAAGAATGTGGGAACAAAAATGTGAGAACAAGAATGTGAGAACAAGAATGTGAGAACAAAAATGTGAGAACAAGAATGTGAGAACAAGAATGTGAGAACAAGAATGTTAGAACAAGAATGTGAGAACAAGAATGTGAGAATAAGAATGTGAATATAGGAATGTGAGAACAAGAATGTGAGTATAGGAATGTTAGAATAGGAATGTGAGAATAGGAATGTGAGAATAGGAATGTGAGAATGGGAATGTGAGAATGGGAATGTGAGAATAGGAATGTGAGAATGGGAATGTGAGAATAAGAATGTGAGAATAGGAATGTGAGAACAAGAATGTGATAATAGGAATGTGAGAATAGGAATGTGAGAATAGGAATGTGAGAATGGGAATGTGAGAATAGGAATGTGAGAATGGGAATGTGAGAATAGGAATGTGAGAATATGAATGTGAGAACAAGAATGTGAGAATAGGAATGTGAGAATAGGAATGTGAGAATGGGAATGTGAGAATAGGAATGTGAGAATGTGAATGTGAGAACAAGAATGTGAGAACAATAATATGAGAACAAGAATGTGAGAACAAGAATGTGAGAACAAGAATGCGAAAAAAGAAGAATTTGAGAAAAATAACAAAAACATGAGTGTGAGAACAAGAATGTTTAAGATCTGAACAAAATGTATGAGAGCAAGAATGTTAAAACAAAAACAGGAATGTGAGAACAAGAACAAAAATGTGAAAGCTAGTACAGGAAATTGATAACAAAAACAAGAATTTAAATTAAGAACAGGAATGTGAAAACAAGAACAAAAATGTGAAAGCAAGTACAGGAAATTGATAACAAAAACAAGAATTTAAATTAATAACAGGAATGTGAAAACAAGAACAAAAATGTGAAAGCAAGTACAGGAAATTGATAACAAAAACAAGAATTTAAATTAAGAACAGGAATGTGAAAACAAGAACAAAAATGTGAAAGCATGTACAGGAAATTGATAACAAAAACAAGAATTTAAAAAAAACAGGAATGTCAGAACAAGAACAAGAAGGTTGGATCAATAATAGGAAAGTGAGAACAAGAAGTTGGATTAGGTTGTGACAGGAATGTGACGTCGATGAAAGGAAGATCGCTGTTGTCACCTCTGAGGTTGGTTGGCTCTGTTGATATTGAAGATCATTGCGTCTATAATGAACAATATTCACTTATACACCTCTCCAACAGAGCATGGGGAATAAGGAAAGCTCATCGTATTATCAGCCTCTGTCTAGAAGCTAACGGTGTTTATCAGAATAGCAGCACCAGTGTCTACGTTTTCCTCTACCACTTCTTCTTCCTTTCATCCCCCTGTGGAGCATAGACCTTAACAAACACTCTCCAAGCCGCCATGTTTCTTGCCATTCTCTCAAGATCGCTCTTTGTCTACCCCATCACCTTCATCCCTGATACCACCTTTCTTCTCCAAGTATATTTGGCTTTCCTCTTTGTCATCTTCTCTGGGGATTCCGAAAATGGGCTTGCGTAACTTTCTCAGTTAGTGTCCGTAGACTATGCCATATCTATCGTCTCTATCGTATCTCTTTGTCCACTGGTATTTGTCTGGTACTTCCCATAGTTCAAAGTTGGTAGTTCTGTTATACCATTTCCATCCTTTTATTCAGTGCCTACACTATTAATTTTTCTTTTTTCATTACTACTCTCTTTAGCAGTAAGTAAAGTAAAGATTCCTGCCACGGCGAGCACAGTACAGGCAATATGGGGTTAGTGACCATAATTTTTCTATAGACCTTCGGCGCAAGATTTTTGGGCAATGTGGTCTGTAATAAATCCGTGTCACTTTACTCTCCCCCCCCCCCCCCGCCAAATAAAATAAATATCAGGTACCCATTTAATGCTGAGTAAACCCGGAAGCCAATATTTTTGGAAAATTGTCCGGCTGCTGTTCGATAACCGTTGGCAAAGAGAATCTATAGATGAAATCCAGGTCTCCAATCCTTGCACATTTGCATTGACGACTGCCCCTACGCCCACCTCCCACTCCTAGACCAGTCATTCCCAATTAGCTAACTACGTTATCGCTGGGGTTGTACACGGAGTGGGTGGCGGTGATATCAGGAAGACAGCTGAACGATTTCTAAATTAGAATGTCAAGAAGATTGTTAGACCAATCAGGACAAGAGTCGTGTTCGATCCTAATCGACGGCTTCCGGGTTCACCCAGCCTTAAATGAGTACCGGATTTTTTTCTAGGAAAGTAAAGCGGCACGGGCGTAATACCGACCACATTACCCGAAAAATCACGTGCCGAATGTCTGTAAAAATGATGGTCACTAACATCATATTCCCTATACGCCACTTGGCGTGACGGGGGTACTTTAGTTTTTTAAAACCCGGAAGCCGTCGATTAGGATCAAACTCGATTTCTTGTTCTTTGTAGTCCAGATCACAAACCACTGAGCTATCTTGGCTCCCACTCCCTTTATGGCAATATTGAATTAATGGGGTCTGTTGAGGGGACATAACGCACTGGAGTAACTCTAGAACAGAACGAGAGCCGGTCGCTTGTCCAGACTTGTCGCCACGAGATGTTAGGATGTCACAATTGTATTTCACCCCCGATTAAGCAAACAAACAAAAAATCGGTCTTTCCTGGATTCAAACCCGCGCTCTCCTGGTTTGGAGCACGGCGAGTTATTCTATCACCACCCGCTGTTTTCCTATTTCTTGAGTTTAAAAATAGCTGATCATTTCATATTACTTTATGTCCAGATACAATCTTTGAGTTATATTCTTATAGCTTTACGTTACGTCATTGGACTATGTCAAGTTCTTTGTCTCTCAAATGTCAATACCCTCTCTACGCGTAAGGTTATTTGAAAGAGAAAGGGAACTTCAACATTTATGTCCCTTGTTTGGTAATAAATTATAAGGGTCCTATACTGTTGAGATTACGTTGCTCAGATCCAGTTCAAAAGGTTCATTGTTCAAAACCTGTAAGGACTGATCGATTTGTTTATTTTTTATTTTTCCCGCTGACCCCTAAACAAGGGACAAGCTGAAAAGGAAAAAAAATGGGGTGGGGGGGGAATGGTGCTGGGATTTGTTTCTGTCCTTGCAAGGCGTATCTAGAATCCAAGGGCTCGCCATGTTGTGATAAAAAGAAAAAGAAATTAATAATTTGTTTTCTTATTTCTGTATCATAATTATTCAGTCTTGCTTGTTTTATCTTACAAGTGTAGGTGATATGATTTTGTCTCATTTTGTTTTCTTATAAAATGTCAAACATTTCCCTACATTTTATTACGTTGCACTTCAAGCAACTGCTCTCACGAGAGTAATGATAATAAAGAAATTCGGCTAATTCGAGTCCTGGTTTAGATACAGGAACAACTTATGAGAAATCAGAGAGGTTTGTTTGGAGCAAATTTATGAAAAAATAGAACACACATCACCAAGGTCACCAGAATAAAAATGATGCTTACTACCAGCTCAAGAGAATCATCATCATCATGTGCCATACCGGTTGGCGTAGGTGATCATGTCCCTCCACAATCTTCTATCTACAGTGCATCGTATCAGTTCTGTTGTTGACTGTTTTCCATGCCATGACACCAAGCTATCCAGTATTTTCTCTCTTTGTTGCCCGCGATCTCTCTTTCCTTTTATTTTGCCAGTTGTAACCAAGTATTCCAACTTTCCTCTTCTCATGATGTGCCCGAAAAATATTGATTACTTCTTTCTGACGTTTTTTAAGAGCTCCCTTTTTATGTTGGCCTCTTTGAGAACTTCCTCATTGGTCTTTTTAGCTGTCCAGGGAACTTTCAACATTATTCTGAGAAATCCCATCTCTGTGGCCTCTAATCGTCTTTCATTTGTTTGTCTACTGTCCATGATTCGCTTCCATAAGTCAGAATTGGTTCTAAGATTCAGGACAAAATTCAAGAAAAGATTCAAGAGAATAGTATAAGTAAAACAAAAAAAAAAAAAACAGTAAAGTACCCCCCGTCACGCCAATTGGCGTATAGGGAATAT
This sequence comes from Megaustenia siamemsis, assembly GCA_032433765.1. NCBI lineage: Eukaryota > Metazoa > Mollusca > Gastropoda > Stylommatophora > Ariophantidae > Megaustenia > Megaustenia siamemsis. Next base: position 64,244,339 of record JAVIAB010000117.1, read on the forward strand.
GGTGTTAATGACCATAAATTTTACAAACCTTCGGCACATGATTTTTGGGGTAATGTGGTCGGTATTACGCCCGTGCCGTCTTTACTTTCTAGAAAAAAATTCGGTACCCATTAAAGGCTGGGTGAACTGGAAACCATTGGTTGGGATCGAACCCTACCTCTTGTCCTTTGTAGTCCAGTTCACTAACCACTGAGCTATCGCGGCACCCGAAAAGTATAAGTAACAATGTTTAAACACCGAACATGAAACCCAGATTGATGTTCCACATTTTCAACACCCTAATCATGGGGACCTTTGCTAAGTGTCTGCTGAACATCTGCTACAATCATGCCAACATCTGCTACAATCATGTCCAACATCTGCTACAATCATGCCCAACATCTGCTACAATCATGTCCAACATCTGCTACAATCATGCCCAACATCTGCTACAATCATGTCCAACATTTGCTACAATCATTCCAACATCTGCTACAATCATGCCCAACATCTGCTACAATCATGCCCAACATCTGCTACAATCATGCCCAACATCTTCTACAATCATGCCCACCATCTGCTACAAACATACCCAACATCTTCTACAATCATGTCCACATCTACTACAATCATGCCCAACATCTGCTACAATCATGCCAACATCTGCTACAATCATGCCCAACATCTGCTACAAACATACCCAACATCTTCTACAATCATGCCCAACATCTACTACAATCATGCCCAACATCTGCTACAATCATACCCAACATCTGCTACAATCATGTCCAACATCTGCTACAATCATGTCCAACATCTGCTACAATCATGCCCAACATCTGCTACAATCATGCCCAACACATGATGAACAGAGAAGGCTCATGTGGACATCACCGTACCATACTGGGACAAGCTGTGTGGTGATGTCACCAACTTTGAGCTAACGAAAATTGTGTTCGAACTTATTGACGTCTAGAGGTGTAGTTGTATTTATAGTTGTAGCTGTAGTCGTAGTTGTAGTTGTTGATGTAGTTGTAGTTAGTCGTTTTCCTTTGCTTCTTTGGTCCTTTGGTTATGTAAGGCCACGGTATCACTGCAAACGAATTAAAATTCATAATTGCTCAATCCCACGTGCCAGTGGAATCATCCGAATTAGCATCTCATTTCATTTAAGGATCCAAACAAAGAAAGGCAGCTGCAGTCCCTGTCATAGCAGCGACAGCACACGCCGAAAATCATAAGGCGTAACTGCACCCGAAAGCGAACGCAGCAAACTGACCTTCGCCATACGATATCATCATTCATCGCAAGCAAGCGAAATATCTAAAAACGACCCGGATGAAATACACAGCACACGGTGTGCACAGAGCACTAAACTCAGTAGCTCCGGCAGTCAGCCGAACTGGAATATGAGGAAACTGCAACAAGGAACACCTTTCAAACAGAGCCTCAACGGTTCCTGCCGCATTTCCGCCATATTGACCGGGAGTCCCTAGAGGTGTATCCAGCAAGTGATTATCTTTTGTGTTTCTGCTGCTTGTAGGGTTACCCCGATTGCTTGCAACACTTTTATTCCTGTATAGGCAAATTCTTTCTCAAACTTTCAACGAATGAAGTTATACTGAGGCAGTATGCTGCTCACTGGGCAAGAGTACAAAATAATAGAGTAAAATTCTTAACCCTCCTCCACATTAAAATGATGTTAGCCAGTTTTCAGTTCCTTTTCTTGTGTCTGCTAAGAAGACTAATGAAAACGTTCAGAAAGAGGCTAAAGCAAAAAAGAGAACTAATTTCCAATATTAGGAAGAAACAATCATCATTTTTTGGCCATGTAATGAGAAGAGAACAACTGGAATATATTGTTACTACTGGGAAAATTGAGGGACGAAGAGATAGAGGAAGCAAAGAGAAAAGACACAGACAGCTTGAGAAATGACTTAGCAGAAGGTCAACAACAGAAATGATAAATAACTGTCGTGATCGAATTTGTGGATAGACATGATCACCTACGCCAGCAGCCCGGTACTTCATGATGATGATGATCTTGTGTCTGATTTTTGCAATAATTGAATGATGAGTTCGGTAAAGAAGTAACTAAACAACTTTGCTGTTGTAGGACCTCACTTCCGTGTCTTCTTGATATTTTTTTATTTTCCGACTTTGATTGAATTTAATTCTTGAAATTTGTTAATGCATTTCTGTATTTTTTTTTTGATTTTTTTTTTTGCAAACATCCTCTACATTTTCATGAAAAATAATTTTAACATTTGATTTTTTCTGCAGTAAATTGTTTTTTTTTATTTGTTTACATTGTCCATGGAGACATTTGATTTGTTCACATTGTCTAGGAGACACATTGATTTGTGTTCACATTGACTATGGAGCCATTTGATTTGTTCACATTTTCTATGGAGACATTTGATTTGCTCACATTGTCTTTGGAGACTTTGATTTGTTCACGTTTTCTATGGAGACATTTAATTTGTTCACATTGTATATTCAGACATTTGATTTGTTCACATTGTCTATGGAGATATTTGATTTGTCTAATTTGTCTATGGAAACATTTGATTTGTTCATATTGTCTATGGAGACATTCCATATTTCTAATTGTCTATGGAGACATTTGGTTTGTTCACATTGTCTATGGAGAATTGATTTGTTCACATTGTCTATGGAGACATTCCATATTTCTAATTTGTCTATGGAGACATTTGGTTTGTTCACATTGTCTATGGAGACATTTGATTTGTTCATATTGTCTATGGAGACATTCCATATTTCTAATTTGTCTATGGAGACATTTGGTTTGTTCACATTGTCTATGGAGACATTTGTTTGTTCACATTGTCTATGGAGACATTTGATTTGTTCATATTGTCTATGGAGACATTCCATATTTCTAATTTGTCTATGGAATCATTTGATTTGTTCATATTGTCTATGGAGACATTCCATATTTCTAATTTGGTCTATGGAATCATTTGATTTGTTCATATTGTCTATGGAGACATTCCATATGCCTAATTTGTCTATGGAGACATTTGGTTTGTTCACATTGTCTATGGAGACATTTGATTTGTTCACATTGTCTATGGAGACATTTGATTTGTTCACATTACCAATGTTGTTATCTTACTCATTTCAATATCGCTCCGACACCGTGCTGTGTTACTTAGCCTTTATAGCTCCATGTTGAAAATGAATTTGTTGTGTATTGCCATAACGATGAACTGAACGAGTGGTTACTGTCTTTGACGCCATCTTTCTATTGTATCTAGTTTCTAAAGGTGAAAACCTTACTGATTTGGGTAAGGTAAGAGCAGCGAGGACGATAATTGTCCACTTAAGGTCCAAAGTTATATAACCAACTGTGTTGGAGTTTCTTAATTCGCTCATCCACGGGCTAATATCTGCTGGCAATCTTTTCGTTAACATTTTACCAAGACCAGAGGAGCAGGTATGAGCTATTACAATTTCCACGCAGAGTGGCAAACCAAAGCTGATCAAAACATTTTTTTCATCTCCCAGCGAGGGTCCCCGGAAATAGTTTACGTCAAATCAGATTAGTCAACGTGGTGACCTAGTTTCCGCAATGATGGGCTTACTGACATAGAAGACCTAGCATTTTACTGCCTCTACAATGAAGAGTTCCAACAAGCTCCAACTCCTTCACCAAAGCCGGGAAATCGGGAAAGCTATAACAGCCCGCCAAACTCCAAGGGTCTTAAAATTAGCTGTTAGCGTCGACCCATTCGCGTTAAGTCAACGTCAACACTCTTATAGGACATGCGACTACTCATGTACTGAGAACCGTTTCAGAATATGTTGAACTGTGTATTTTAAGTGCTTGTTTTAAATTTTGTCTGGATCTCTCAGGACTTAGAACGACAGTCCGTCGACAGGTGGGCTGCTTTCTGCCCCGACCTGTCGACGTGAAGTTACGTGATCGACGGCACAATTCAATTGCTCAAGGTGTCAAGGGTTATCGGTGTAGATAACACGTCTAGTCTCCTGCCGTTGTGAACGGACTGAAGTTAATCAATTTTCTAGGCTCAAAACTCACTTCCGTGGGAAAACGATGTTTTGAAGTGGGTAGACGTGCAGACGAAGTGGTATACAGGGGGGAATTTTGATAAGGTGTGGAGATAAAAGAGCGGGAAAATTATATGAACGGATAGGAAATCAAGATATTGATGTTGGGTTACTAAGAAACATGAAGTTTGGTTGCGATTGAGAATTGCGTTGCTAGAAGCGAGAATAAGGAAGTAAACAAAACTTAAAATATAAAATGTGTTATTTAATAAAACTCTTTGTCTCACCTTTCTGGCTTTAAAGCAATGGTGCGTAATTCAGCAATATATAAATATATATATTATATGGAGAGCCGTGATAGTTCAGTGGTTAGTGAACTGGACTACAAAGGATAAGCGGCTTCCGGTTTCACCAGCCTTAAATGGGTACCGGATTTTTTTCTGGAAAGTAAAGCGGCACGGCGTAATACCGACCACATTACCCTAAAAATCATGTGCCGAAGGTCTGTAAAAATTATGGTCACTAACACCATATTCCCTATACGCCACTTGGCGTGACGGGCTCTTTACTTTATTTTTTTACTTATAAAGGCAGCTGTCTGTTTCAATGATTACGGTGCCCCATAGAGCTTCTCATCCAAGGAGGTGGGTGTGGGCCACATGACCTCCTCAGGTCTGTGTGCTGGGGGCATCCTGTAGAAAGTTTTGTTACCATGTCTCCAGGGTACAGTGGCATTGGCTGGTAGTTTCTATTTTGAGTTTGGTGAACATGTGGTTTCTTATTCTGTTTGTGTTGAGAGAGAGAAGAGAGAGAGAGGAGAGAGAGAGAGAGAGAGAGATATGAGGTATTGTATCCTAAAAGAATGAGGAGAGACTGGGTGGTTCAGAAGTAAGAAGTCGATCTCTGGATTTAAAGGTCGATGTATAGCCGTCTCTGGGTAGTTAGACTCGATGTATAGCTGTCTCTGGTAGTTAGACTCGATGTATAGCTGTGTCTGGTTAGATAGACTCGATATATAGCTGTCTCTGGGTATTAGACTCAATGTATAGCTGTCTCTGGGTAGATAGACTCGATGTATAGCTGTCTCTGGGTAGATAGTCTCGATGTATAGGCGTCTCTGGTAGTTAGACTCGATGTATAGCTGTCTCTGGTTAGATAGACTCGATGTATAGCTGTCTCTGGGTAGTTAGACTCGATGTATAGGCGTCTCTGGGTAGTTAGACTCTCGATGTATAGCCGTCTCTGGTAGTTAGACTCGATGTATAGGCGTCTCTGGGTAGTTAGACTCGATGTATAGCCGTCTCTGGGTAGTTAGACTCGATGTATAGCTGTCTCTAGGTAGATATACTCGATATATAGCTGTCTCTGGGTAGTTAGACTCAATGTATAGCTGTCTCTGACTACGGCCGGAAACAGGATGTCACGTACGTACTCTGAGTAATTTAAAGAACGCTTGGGGTTAAAAGTCGCAAAATTAGTCCACAAATGGTCGCTGCCGGTGCAAAAATTACTTGTTTAGAAATCCTCATGATCTTAAGACGGGCGTTTTAGGTTGAAAGTCGCAGATTTTATGGTTTACCGTAAACTAGATACAGCCATCCATGCTACTTATGCGTAGACGCTTATAAGAAGAAGAAAATAGAGAATTAAAAAACTGATACATGCAGTCGAACACGGAGTGTGTCATCCAGTGCGTAAATATAGGAAACAAATATCAGACACACGCAAATTCATGCATTGGCCATGTAGGTGACTCATCGTTCCTGCCTCCATCTTGGCAAACGTGGCAACAAATCACGTTCACGTGAATAAAAGATTCGAACTAAGAAGAGAAGAAAAAAAGGAAGTTAAATGTGAAAAGCAACACACAAAAAAAGGAACCTAGTAATTTGATTACTCAAGACATGATTTTATGACGTATTTTCCATGCGTAACGAGGCACAGAACTGTTGCTGATTTCTCGTTAGTCTGTTCAAATCTTCCTGGACGGACTCTAGAAATCTTATCATGGATTCTAGATAAAATAATATCCAGATTAACTTAAGAGCGACTCGTCTGTGAGACAGAAAAGGAGAGCTTATCTGGTATGCAAATTTATGTGACGATCTCCTTCAAGGTGTCACTCAGTGGAGATAATCGCGTTATCAGGAAATTGACACGTGCACTTTTCCGGCGCGTGTTCGAAATGTTGTTAAGACCCCCTAGATAAATTGCCATTGGCTTGACAAGATGGAATATGAAATCTCTTAAATGAATTTTTTTTTTATCTTTCTGTAATTTAATATTTTGGAAAGAGTTCAGGGTCGATTAAAAGAGGAAACATGTCGATTGAGATTCCTCTTAAGGCTGACGAGGTTTAATTTAGATATTTCTGTACAGGAAGTAGATTAACAGTATTTGGAATGTTTTAAACGGAGTTGATTAGAGTATGCTATTTCATAACACTGTAATCTACCAGGACGTCATCATCATCAAGTAACAGGCCTGCTGGCGTAGTTCATCATGTCTCTCCACAAATTTCGATCACGACAGTTATTTATCATTTCTGTTGTTGACCTTCTGCCAAGCCATTCTCTAAGCTGTCTGGTATTTTTTTCTCTTCGTTTCCCTCTATCTCTTCGTCCCTCATATTTCCCATTTGTTACAATATATTCCATTTGTTCTCTTCTCATTACTACCAAAAAATGATACCAGGACAAGGCAATGCAAATGACAATATTGGACGGCAAAAAATGTGGTTCATTAGAACAAAATAACGAAATTTATAAAAGAAACAGTAGGTTAAACCAATTCAAACCACACGCAGAAGTAATAAATAAATAGGTTTTGTCATATAGGATGTAGTGTGATTTCTTACCATACAAAACATACCA
>JAVIAB010000117.1:64251325-64303825 GCA_032433765.1 Megaustenia siamemsis
AAAGTAAAAATAAAAAAAAAGTCAAGTATCCCCGTCACGCCAAGTGGACAGGGAATATGGTGTTCATCATCATCATCATCGAGTGCCATCTCCGCAATGAAGGTTGGCTACCATGGAGCGCCGTTCTGCTCTGTCTCTTGCTTTGATTGTGCAGGTTGTCATAGGCTGATTTGTCCATCTTTTGATGTTACTCGTCTATGTTAGTTTTGGTCTGCCTCTGCCTTTTTTACCTTGTATTTTTCCCTTCCAGGATTACTTTCAATAGGCTGTTGTGTCTTTTAACATGACCCAAAAATCGCATTTTGTTGGTTTGAATTGTGTGTAGTAGTTCTCTTTTCATTTTAGTTGTTTTAAGACTTCATCGTTTGTTTTCTTTTCCTTCCATCCAACTCTACCTATTCTTCTATATATCCACATTTCAGAGGCTTCAATTCTCTGTTCTGTTTTCTTGTCTAATGTCCATGTTTCTACACCATATAGGAATATGGTGTTAGTGATCATAAATTTTACAGACCTTCGGCACATGATTTTTTTTTTTTTGGGGGGGGTGGGGCACGTAATGTGGTCGGTATTACGCCCGTGCCGCTTTACTTTCCAAGAAGAAAATCCGGTACCCATTAAAGGCTGGGTGAACCGGAGGCCGTCGATTAGAATCGAACCCTACCTCTTGTCCTTTATAGTCTAGTTCACTAACCACTGACATGAAGAGTGAAGCCACCATAATGGCGAGAACCAGAAATTTGTATCTTCCTCGACACCTGAACGGGTACAATAGGAAGTGAAGAAAGAAGAGAAGAAACAAATGTTACAGAAAAATCCTTAATTTACCTTGGACAATGAAATTAAGAAATGAAGACATAATTAAAGATCTCAACATTGAAAGGAACTGACCTATAAACACCTTCTTACAAATGAAATTATAATGCAATAGCCAAGTCAAAATGTACAATGGGCTGGAAAGAACAATAAAAGAATGCATGGTTCCAGAATATGGAGACAGTGACAGACTAAGAAGAGGGTAGTAGACATTTTTTTTTTCAGACGGGCTATGATTACTGAACAGTCTAATAAAAGTAATATTAGAAGGGAAAATACAAGGTAAAAGAGGCAGAGGCAGACCAAGACTAACATGGACGAGTAACATCAAAAGATGGACAAGTCAGGCTATGGCAATCTGCACCATCAAAGCAAGAGACAGAGTGGAATGGCGCTCCATGGTAGCCAACCTTCGATGCGGAGAGGGCACTCGATGATGATGATGATTACTGAGATATCTGCATAGAGACAGAGATTCTTTCAGAGTGGCTGTGATGAGTGCAGCGTTTTATAATGGACACGCAACCCGATGATGATTATTGGACTGACTACTATATTTAATTCTGAGGAACACCAACATAAAAAGATTTTTTTTTAAAAACCCATTGTGACCTCCATGACATTTTTGTGTGTGGCTGGAGGTGTCTGTGGGGGAAAATGATGATAATACTTGTAATCTAATTGTGATGTTCTGTCTGTGAGGGCGATCAACACACTTAACCTGACAGCTGACTTCATGTGAAAGTCTGGAATCCTACTCTGATTGAGTCCTAATCGCAGAGAGAGGGGGTAACCCAGTGCAGTTCTTCCATGGTGTTTATGTCCGAGTTGTTTGTTTCAACCCCTATCCCATATTTATATTTGAAAGAGTAAACTAGTTTTCTTTTACAGTCATTCAAAATCGCGTTCACCGAACTTGAAGAATAAGTTTTCATCCCTTTGGTCCAACTAACCATTAATTTCAGTAAGTGTTCTTCCTCTTCTTCTTCTTCTTCGTCGTCTTCTTCTTCTTCCTCCTCCTCCTCTTCTTCTTCTTCTTCATTTTCCTCCTCCTCTTCTTCTTCTTATTTTCTTCTCCCACCTCCTCATCCTCCTCTACATCCTCCTCCTCATCCCCCTCCTCATCCTCCTCTCTTATCCTTCTTTTGTTTTTCCTCCTCCTGTTCTTCGTTTTCTTCTTCAACAGGAAGTGTGCAGACTCAGCTTTGAAATTCACCCAACCTTTTAAAATAGATATACAATTTTTATTTTTTGTGGAAGAAGAGCTGACGGACGTAGTATTGACCACATCGCCCGTAACTAAACCAATGATGACAGGGACAAAGTAATGCGCACGAAAAGACATTATAAGCGTAGATACCTTCATCTCTGTTTTACATATATCAACATATAGTTACCCATCATTTCCAGAGCAGATCTGTCGACTACATACAGAATCCTATAAAACATATAATCTGTATATGGGGTGCTAATACATATTTACAAAAAAGGAATTGAAGTCAAAGGTCACAACTTAAATAATTTACGATATGCGGATGACACAGTCTAATAGCAGAGACAGAGAATGGACTACAAGAAATGATAGACATAATAGTAAAAGAAAGCAACAAGAAAGGTCTCAGTCTGAATAGTTAGAAAACAGAACTAATGGTCATATCAAAGAAACAATCATCACCAGCATGCAGCATTTAAAAAAAAAAACAGGACAAATCTGAAACAAGTGCAACGTTTGAAATACTTGGGCACAGTGTACAGTGATAACATCAGATGGGAGATGCACCACGGAAATAAAAAGCAGAATAGCTCAGGCCAAAATAGCATTTCAGAAAATGAAAAATATCTTATGCAACAAATCTATGTCAATAGAAATGAGAAAGAGAGTTCATCGGTGCAATATAGAACCAATTCTGACCTATGGAAGCGAATTATGGACAGTTGACAAACAAATGAAAAGACGATTAGAGGCCACAGAGATGGGATTTCTCAGAAGAATGTTGAAAGTTCCCTGGACAGCTAAAAAGACCAATGAGGAAGTTCTCAAAGAGGCCAACAGAAAAAGGGAGCTCCTAAATAACATCAGAAAGAAACAATCAAAATTTTTCGGTCACATCAAGAGAAGAGGAGAGTTGGAATACTTGGTTACAACTGGCAAAACAAAAGGAAAGAGAGATTGTGGACGACAAAGAGAGAAAATACTGGATAGCTTGGTGTCATGGCATGGAAAACAGTCAACAACAGAACTGACACGATACACTGTAGATAGAAGATTGTAGAGGGACATGATCGCCTACGCCAACCGGTGTGGCACATGATGATGATTACGCGTTTACATTCAAGTCAAACCCGCAGTGGCTATCAAGTGACAAAACAATAAAGAAGTTACAGAAATTAAGTGAAATGTAGGGGAAGATCAGCAAATTTGTATCAGTCGTCTTTGCCAAATTCAACAGAATCTGTGATTCTGTATCTGGTTGTTCTTTGCATCTGACACAGGCGGGCCTCATTACTCTCCACATATACTACTTGCCCCCACACCTGACACTGTCTCCTCACATATATTCTCTACATATACTATTTGTCTCCTCACCTGACACTGACTTCTCACATATATTCTCTACATATACTACTTGTCTCCTCACCTTGCGCTGACTCCTCACATATATTCTCCACATATAATGCCTGTCTCCTCACTTTACTTCTCACATATATTCTCTACATATACTATTTGTCTCATCACCTGACACTGACTTCTCACATATACTACTTGTCTTCTCATCTTACACTGACTCGTCACAAATATTATCCACATATACTGCCTGTCTCCTCACATTACTTCTCACATATATTCTCCACATATACTACTTGACTCCTCACATATATTCTCCACATATACTACTTGACTCCTCACCTTACACTGACTCCTCACCCTACACTGACTCCTCGCATATATTCTCCACATAAGCAATCACTACCCAGACCAGTATTTTTTCCCCAACTCCAACTGATTATTTCATAGCTCAAAGTTGAAATATCAACTTTTCACATGATCATCGTGTGCCATGCCGTTTGGCGCAGGCGATCATGTCCTACCACAACCTTTTATCCACCGTGCATCGAATGAATTCTGTTGCAGACTGTTTTCCAAGCCATGATAACAAGCTATCCAGTATTTCTCTCTTTGTCGTCCACGATCTCACTTTCCCTGTATTTTGCCAACCAAGTATTCCAACTTTCCTCTTCTCATGATGTGCCCGAAAAATGTCATTGTTTCTTTCTGTTGTTTCTTAGGAGCTCCCTTGTTGTTTTGGTCTCTTTGAGAATTTCCTCATTGGTCTTTTAAGCTGTCCAGGGAGCTTTCAACATTCTTCAGAGAAATCCAACCTCTGTTGTTTTTAATCGTCTTTTTGTTTGTTTACTGTCCCTTTTTTCTCTTCCATCGTCAGAATTGGTTCTATATAGCACGGATGAACTCTCTTTCTCACCTCTTTTGATAGTTGCATAAGACGTTTTTCATTTTCTGAAATACTATTTTGGCCTGAGCTATTCTGCTTTTTATTTCTGTGGTGTATCTTCCATCTGATGTCATTATTGTGCACAAGTATTTGACTCGTTGCACTTGCTTCAGCTATTTTCAACTATTCTACACAGCTCTAACCATTGATCAAGATGACCATGGACGCACTTTTTCTCTATTTAAACCATCATTACCTTTAAACTCCTCCTCATTTATTTTTACACTGCTCTTTTCTGTTCAGCAGAATTCTTGTATAATTACAGGACAGAAATATCTTCCAATGTTAGTATAGGTGCGGTCTTCGCTAACGGCAACATTAACTTAATTAGACTTGACAATGAGCAGAAATAGTAAGTCTCGAAAACTTAACAAATTCAAGGTTCTTCACGTCACCACTTAGAAAAGTACACGTTTTCCACTCGGAAGCTCCTCGGAAAACTGCAGTGACAAACTCGTGAACCAAAATTACTCTAAATTCACGTATTTACGGTTACATACACTTTCGGTCAAAATATAACGTTTTGACTTGATTTTTGTTTACAGACTGTCGTTATCTTATTCGGGGCAATCTGGCACAGTTGATTTTCTACTGTCATTCAAGTTAGAATGTAGTTACGTGCTAGAAGTCTGGCATATGCTATTTGAATGACATTCCCAAATACACCCTGAATCTGGAATAGTGAATTAAGTTATTTTCTCCTCTACCTCCCACCACTTACCCGTCCCCCAAATTGTCGTTTACGATGTTGTTGGTGTACTCGCTTTTGACTGGGAGATCAGGGGTTCGAGACTCAACAGAGGTGAGCTTTTTTTTTTTCTACACTGAAAAAAAAACATAGGTTCTAATAACGAGAAAAACATTTTTTTTAATGTGAAATGTTGCGGCCGGACGTGATGCTGATCAAATCAAGCATAAATGAGTTGAAATTAAAAAAATAAATATTAGCATTCACTACAATCTTTCCTGAACGATCCACGTTATATTCTTGACACGATTACCTATGCTTGTACGTGACCCGAACCCATTGTTGTACACGACCATGGCCCTGTGCTTGTATTTGAACCGCACCCACATGTTTGGGGTTAACCCTCTTCCTAAATGTTGCACTCAGTGCGCGCCAAATGTTTGTACTTGTGTACACCCCCATGTTTGCACTTCATCGCTAGTTTGTATTTTACTATTTAGCCTACACTTTGCTTTGACTTGATCTTCTATGCTTGTACTTGTCTTTTTGATCCCACCCTCTCCTCAACAAAATTTTTTAAAAAAAAGCTCATCTTTCTTTTGGGCCCACCTCTCATCATCAGCCCTCGCACGCACGCTCGTTGACTTTCATCATCGCTGATGGTATGACCGTGATATTGTGACCTTGTTCACTCGGGGGCCAGGAAATATCTATTGACATATATTCCGCTTTCGACGTGACCTTACCATTACAATTGATGTCATTCCCACCGTTAGCCCAGGGTTACCCAGCTGTCAAACAGCACGTCTCGCCTGTCTACTTAACTTCTCATCTAGGTCAGGTTTTAATGGTTTTGGCCAGATTTACCTGTAGGGGATCGTTTGTAAATGACATTCTTTATCTTGTGAGTGTTCATGTCAATCAATCCTTAAATATACGGGATAAAGGTAAGATGAAAACAGTAACAAGAAGATGAAATCAGCAGATTTCCAGGAATTGTAATTGAAGTTTACACTGTCTTTTGTCTTTGTTTTTGTCTTAGGTCACTATCAATCTTCCAGGTTCGTGTACATGTCCATTATCATTCCGATCACTTCCGTGATAATAGAGGGAGGTCTCGGAACAGAGTACGACCTTCGTAGCATCTACGATTGCCTCATTGGTGATTTCAGAAAGCCAGTTAATTATTATAAAAGTTTATTGGGGCGGTTTTTTTTTTTTTGGGGGGGGGGGGAGGAGAAGACATCTGTCAGTACAGGACTGAAAGCAGACAACGACTAATAGCTGACTGATCGTATCAGGAAAGGTGATCAGATTCAGCTCCACCTCTTCGTGGTGCCCCTAGAAAGAATAAAACCAAATATGACATGTGAGTAGGGATCGAGAGGAAAGGCAATCCAGTACTCAAAAACGTTGTACTGTGTCGGATCACACAATCACATACTAAGTCGGATATGTTGGGCTGAAGTGCATACGTGTTGTGCCTCTAGTGCAAATACAAAACAACGTATCTACCTGTCACTTTTCGGTCACGATGACCTTGTAATTACCTCGACATTGCAGCATCTACCTAAAGGTTAACAACTAATTGTGGTGGTGATTTCGGTAGCGCCACCAATCTACTGACTCTATTGTCTGTATTCGACCACTGCTTCTATGTTCACTCAGCTTCAGAGAATTATTCTTCCTCTTCCTTTCAGCTCACTGAGGAGCATAGGTCTTCAACAAACACTTTCCAAGCTCTTTCTGTTTCTTGCCATGTTTTTTTTTAAGATCATTCCATGTCTACCCCATCATCTTCATCTCTGCTTCCATCTGTCTTCTCCAAGAATATTTTGTTCTTCCTCTTTGTCTTTTTTCTTAGGGATTTAAAAACAGTGTTGTGTAATACTCTCAGTTGACTTCCCAGTGCGTGTCCTATCCAGCGCTCTTAGACTTATCCATGTTTGTGAATTTTTTCGGCTTATTTGTTTACAGTAGAGGATAACTAGTCCCATGTTCAACCCTTCTTAGTCTAGTCTAGTCCTTAGTCATTACGAACATGCCTGGTAGAGAACAGTGCCATAATTCTTTACTCCCCTTACGGGCCACGGCAGCGCACGGGCGTTGTGAGAATTGGGTTAAGATATTTCCTTGGGAAGCGATGACAGCTCTGATGTGGTGCTGATCACCTCATTGTAGAGACAGTCATGACAAAATATAAGTACTATCACATACCACAAAGTTTAATACTATCAATAAATTATAATGTTTCTGTTCGTGAGTGGAACCAGAAGGAAAAGAAGAAGCAGGGAAGACAACAACAAAAAACACGTGCTGACGAAACTTTAGACTGAAATCAGAAAGAGAAAAAATTACATCAGGAAATGATAAGAGGAGATTTCTTGGTAAGGGTTACGTTGCATTGCTATGCTACTAGGTATGTTGCCCAGTGGGAGCCGAGATAGCTCAGTTGTTAGTCAACTTGACTACAAAGGACAACAGGTCGGGTTCGATCCTGATCGACGGCTTCCAGGTACACCGAGCCTTGATGGGTACCGGATTTTTTCTGGGAAAGTAAGGCGGCACGGGCGTAATACCGACCATATTACTCCAAAAATCATGTATCGAAGTTCTGTAAAAAGTATGGTCACTAACACCATATTCCCTATACGTCACTTGCGTGACGAGGGCTTTTTACTTTTTTTATGTGGTCCAGTGCATCCGATTTCAACATGTTTATGTCTCGCTTTTTCTGGTCCAGCCCTTTGACCTGTCCAGCTAGGGTGATCCCTTGGTAGTATGCTACCACTAGAACAGCTCTTAGAGATATGGACATGCAGAATAATCTCCCTCTTTGTGGTGGAGATTCTTCAGAGGAGCAAATCTATGCATATGTTTTACTAGTAAAGTTGTAACACATAAAACACCATTTTATAGCGGAACATATATTGGGTTATAATGCTGCATGTTGTCTGATCAGTCATGGCTGAGGCCGCCAGACTGGCTCAATAAAGAGAGTCAACAAAAGGCAGAAATAATTAGAGCACTTCTTGGTGGAAGTTGTTGTGCCAACATTTGCTCATTATATCGTTACCTTTAATTGTGATGCGATCAGTACTTCGTAAGGATCATCATGAATAGCATAGCAAGAATGTTGGAACAGAAACTTCAAATAGTTCAAGCAGTTTTCAGACATAGTAGAGGTAGCCGGGGACCACATCTTTAACATGAGAAATATCCTTGAGAAGTGCAAGGAATAAAATATAGAGGAGACAAATAATAATAAATAAATATGATTAAATAGGGAAACTTCCGAGGCGATAATAGGAATAATAGAAGGAAAAGGTATGTGTTAGCAGTCGGAAAAAATGACAAATAAACAACAACAGAAAAAAACAAAGAACGATATATGGTCCGAAGTAGAACCCGTACTCCATGGCACTGCGCCTTGCCACGAGAAGCCGAACGCTTGGTTCACTGCCACCCAGCTAATTAACGGGAGTACGGGTTCGATCCTGCTTCGGACCATATATTGTTCTTTGTTTTTTTTCTGTTGTTGTTTATTTGTCATTTTTTCCGAGTGCTAACACATACCTTTTCCTTCTATTATTCCCAATAAAATATAGAACTGCATGCAAGCTTCATAAATTACAGCATGACCTTTGACTGCGTACAGCATCAGAAACTGTGGAGCATCATGAAAGATATGAGCTTTCCAGCACACCTAATACAACTATTCGAATCAATATATTACGAACAGCAAGCAGCTATCAAGATAGCGGGTAAAACATCAAATTGGTTTAAAGTACAAAAAGAGGTCAGGCAGGGATGCATCCTCTCTCCTTACCTGATCAACATCTAAGCTGAGAACATCATGAGAGATGTCAGAAACGATGACAGATTTGTGTGAAGTTCGACACTTTCACAATAAATGGTAACATAATTCCAGAGCTCAGATACACTGATGACACAGTCCTCCTCTCAAACATTGGAGAAGGATTAAAAGAGACGAATGTGTTATAAAACACAATGAAGAGCAAAACCTCTATCTGAACAAACAGAAAACTAAGATAATGTCATTGACAACAAAAAGCCAACACAAAGAGATTATCAACAGTGAAGTTTTTGAAATTGTCAAGAAACTATGAAAATGGGATCTGCAGTTTTTAACAGTGGGGACTGCCAGAAAGAGATCAAACGATTAACATTCCTCTTCTTCTTCTTCCTTTTTAGCTCCCAGTGGAGCATAGGTCGTCAACAAACACTTTCCAAGTCGTTCTGTTTTTTTGCCATTCTTTTAAGATCATTCCATGTCTTCCCCATCATCTTCATCTCTGCTTCTATCTGTCTTCTCCAAGAAATCCTTGGTCTTCCTCTTTGTCTTTTTCCCTTGGGGCTTCCAAAAAGGGCCTGTTGTGTAATACTCTCAGTTGGCTTCCGTTGTGTGTGTCCTATCCAGGTTAACAATAGCAATTAACAAATTGAACGCCATGGAGAACATGTAGCATAATCCCAGCAAGGTAGTAACATTAAAATTGTAATACATACCTATTCCTCCTATGATTCCCTGAATAATCGCCTCGGAAGTTTCCCTCTATAATAATATTCATTTATTATTATTTGTCTCCAACATTAAAATTAATGAGGACATATAACTTCCTGTTAGAAAAAATGGTTGTGAATCATAGACAATCTCGCAAACGGTCATCGATTCATACGAAACAAAATGCTACAGAAGATCATTAAGATACCCTAGATAATGAAAAAGAACAATGAAGAGATATTAAAGATTTTTTTTTTATTTAAAGAACTGGTATATAAACACCATTCTACAGCTGAGATTAAAATGCTATGACCACTTCAAAAGACTCAGTGGGTTGGAAAGAACAATAATGGAAGGCATGGTTCCTGGTTGATGTATCAGGGACAGACCAAGAAGAAGGTGCTTTTAAAACATCAATGAGACCTTGAACATGACAAGAGAAGTAGGAGATCTGGCTAGAGACAGAGATTCTTTCAGATGGGCTGTGGTGAATGCAACGTTCTGTGGGAGATCTGGCTAGAGACAGAGATTCTTTCAGAATGGCTGTGGTGAATGCAACGTTCTGTGGGAGATCTGGCTAGAGACAGAGATTCTTTCAGACGGGCTGTGGTGAATGCAACGTTCTGTCGAAGATGGGTAGAGACAGAGATTCTTTCAGATGGGCTTTGGTGAATGCAACGTTCCGTGGGAGATCTGGCTAGAGACAGAGATTCTTTCAGACGGGATGTGGTGAATGCAACGTTCTGTGGGAGATCTGGCTAGAGACATAGATTCTTTCAGGCGGGCTGTGGTGAATGCAACGTTCTGTGGGAGATCTGGCTAGAGACATAGATTCTTTCAGACGGGCTGTGGTGAGTGCAACGTTCTGCAAAATACATATGGCATGATGATGATAATGATGATGGTCAATATTTGGCCAGATCGCCTTGTTTTCCAAGAGAACTCACACAGAATCAATTTTCTGAGACTTTTTCAAACGAACATCCATGATGGGAAAAAAAATAAATCTTCACACCTGGGAATTGATCTCAAACGAGTTGATCGTTGAGCGGTTTACTGGCCACTTCCATAGCTCTAAATATTAAATGCCGAAGTAGTAAATAAAAGAAGCAAGAAAAACAGAGACTAACAATCGTAAGGAAAAATGAAAAAAATATATATACAAATGGTATGGTTAAGGCTTCACGTAATCGATGACGACACAAATTTGAACGACGTTACGGCTCGATAGACCTTCAGCAGGAACAAACAAAAAACATACACACAAATATGTAAGTAAATAAAACTAATCCTACATAGCCAACTAATAACGAAACACCAAAAAGCAAATAATTAAAACAGGTTCGAGAAACAAACATTCCTTTTCTTATCGTAGACCGTGGCCTGAAGGAGAAAGTAAAAGTAAAGAGCCCGCCGTCACGCCAAGTGGCGTATAGGGAATATGGTGTTAGTGACCATACATTTTACAGACCTTCAGCACATGATTTTTGGGGTAATGTGGTCGGTATTACGCCCGTGCCGCTTTACGTTCCCAGAATAAAATCCGGTACCCATTTAAGGCTGGGTGAACCTGGAAGCCGTCGATCAGGATCGAACCCGACCTCTTGTACTTAGTAGTCCAGTTCGCTAACCACTGAGCTATCACCTTTCAGGAGAAAGTATAATATAACTCGAGAATGAAACGAAAAGAAAGCTCACGAAAATGTATAAATAAATTTGAGAGTAAAACAGAAGGAAAGGCAATGTATAAACGATGGGGGAATGGAATTAGAAAAAAAAAGTTATTAAAATATAAATAACAAGTTTAGTCAGATTTAATAGACAGAAAAAAGTATAAATGTTCATTGCGCTGGCATGGTGATAGAGTGCATGTGGGCTTCCATTCTAATGTGGTTGGTTGGTTCCGTTCTCCCGACATTGTAATGTGCCGATCAACAATCAACTTAGCTGGGAAAACACCCTGAGAGCAATGCTTGCTTACATTGAAGAGTTTCACGAAATGCTTATCACCTAAAACACAAAAAAGCCAACTCAAAAATCATCTTCAAGAAAGAACTAGACAATGTAACAGATATCTGTGATCTGTGATAACTAACAATGTAGACTGCCAAGGAAGGTAACAATCTATCTATCTATTGGCCTTTTGAGCCGTAGCCGGCCCATAGGGCGTAGACCAAGATACTCCTTCTCTTATCTGAATTTCTGTTCTAGCAGTTTTAAATTCTCTTAAAGATATTTTATCAAATCTCGCCATTTGTCTCTGTTCTGTGCAAGCAGCTCTGTCTCATTGAGGGAGCCGAATCTTGCTGCTCTTGCCTCTCTCATCAATGTTCTTCTCAGTGTCTCTCTGGGTCTTCCTCTTTTTTTTGCGACCTGTTGTTTCCCACATGAGGGTTTGCTTTGCTATTCGGTTATCTCTTCTCATCACATGTCCAACATATGACCATGGTCTTTTCTTTATTACTGAAGATATTAGTGGTTGATTGGCGATTTCTCTAATTTCCTCGTTTGTTTTGAATTCGTTCCATGCTATACCAAGTGTTTTCCTTAGACATTTATTTTCGAATGCGTTCAACTTTGTTTCTATATCTCTTGTTGTTTTCCAGCTTTCACACGCATACGTAAGGGTTGATAGGTAACAATAGCAACACAAACAATGGAATGCTACACAAAACACGTAACCAATTATAAAGAAGATATAGCCCGCATCAAAATAGTTAGCCGCTATTTAATAATTCATATCTCTATAACCACTTGATCGCGATTGTTCAAATTTTGCACATGGCATAATGATCTCAATGTCCCCACGAATATATTTTTCTTCCTAATAAAAACGTATGGTTTTAAATTTGCTTTATTTATGTATACAAATTTACTACGCCTAGACAAACCATTATTTTATATGGTTTACCTCTTCTTATTTCTGACCTATTTCGTTTGCTAATCTTTCACGCAATTCCCGTGATCTGTGGAGTTTCTCCGCACATTTTAGCACGATGTTTGAACAAGTAAATTTTGGATGTTTCTCTCTCTCTCTCTCTCTCTCTCTCTCTCTCTCTCTCTCTCTCTCTCTCTCTCTCTCTCTCTCTCTCAGCGATCAAGACTCAAACAGAGTAGGATTCCAGACTCTCACATGAAGTCAGCTGTCTGTTTAAGTGAATTGATCGACCCCACAGACAGAATATCATAATTGGAGTCCGTTAGATACACTCTGATTGAATACCTGTTAAAACGTTGCACTGTGTTCTGCGCCAGTGGCCCAGTGTATCCGATTTCAGTCAGCATTATATTCAGGTTTGCTTTCCTTAGACTTTGACTGTCCCCAATCTTCCTGCAAGGCAGCAGATTGTCTTTTCTATAGGGGGATTCTACCCTTAGATGGTCGGCCCTCCCAGGTTTACGAGCACCTACGATCGCCATTACTGTCATGCTCTTCACGATCGTTCTGTCCATCAGACACAAGTCCCGGTGGAAGAAGCTCAGTGGCCTGCCGATGCTGCAAGTTTCCGAGCTGAAACCGATCAACGATCCTAGGTGGAGCTCAGTGCGAGCTAGCGCCCAGGTTCGTGTGGCTAGACTGCTCTTTGCCTTGTCTCTGTCTTACACCATCATGAACGCACCCAGTCACGTGGCTAGGCTGTACTATCTGATGCGGACTCAAAACTCAGGGGACATAAAATTGACATTCTCTGAAGGTCTTATCCGGCTGATCTTCCAGCACGTCAGCCACGCCCACCATGCCTGCAAGTTTTGGATCTTCATGGTCGTCAGTAGAAACTTTACTGGGAACCTCGGACAAACTTTGGTGGACGTTACCAAGTGTATATGTTAGTCGTGGCTTATATCTTGGTGGTTGTCTGTGCTAACCATGACTCCTATCTTTGTGTGTGTATGTGATAGCCATGGTTCCTATCTTGGTGGGTGTATGTGCTGGCCATGGCTCATATCTTGGTGTGTGTCTGGGCTGGCCATGATTCATATCTTAGTGTGTGTCTGTGCTGGCCATGGTTCATATCTTAGTGTATAACCGTGCTAGCCATGGCTCATATCTTGGTGGGTGACTGTGCTGTCCATGGTTCATATCTTGGTGTATTTCCGTGCTAGCCATGGCTCATATCTTAATGTGTTTCAGTGCTAGTCATGGTTCATATCTTGGTGTGTTTCTGTGAAGCCATGGCTCATATCTTAATGTGTTTCTGTGCTAGCCATGGCTCATATCTTAGTGTGTTTCTGTGCTAGCCATGGCTCATATCTTAGTTTGTGTGTGTGTGTGCTAGCCATGGCTCTTGGTGTGTGTCATGTTAGTCATATCCCATATCTTGGTGTGTGTTCGTGTTATTCATGTCTCATATCTTTGTGTGTGTCTGTGTTTAGTCATATCTCATATCTTAGTGTGTGTCTGTGTTAGTCATGTGTCATATCTTTGTGTGTTTGTGTTTAGTCATATCTCATATCTTTGTGTGTGCATGTCTATGTTAGTCACATCTCCTATCTTTGTGAGTGCATAAATGTGTTTAGTCATATCTTACATCTTAGTGTGTGTGTCTGTGTTAGTCATATATCATATTTTAGAGTGTGTCTGTGTTAGTCACATCTCATATCATAGTGTGTGTGTGTGTGTTAGTCATATCTCATATCTTGGTGTGTGTCAGTGTTAGTATGCCTCATATTGTTGTGTGCATGTTTGTGTTGGTCACATCTCATAGCATTGTGTGTGCATGTCTGTGTTAGTCACCTCTAGTGACGCGGGCAGATGGTGCTCGTAAACCTGGGAGGGCCGACCATCTAAGGGCAGAATCCCCCTATAGAAAAGACAACCTGCTACCTTGCAGGAAGATTGGGGACAGTCAAAGTCTAAGGAAAGCAAACCTGAATAAAATGCTGACTGAAATCGGATGCACTAGGCCACTGGCGCAGAACACAGTGCAACGTTTTAACAGGTATTCAATCAGAGTGTATCTAACAGACTCTAATTATGATGTTCTGTCTGTGGGGTCGATCAATTCACTTAAACAGACAGCTGTCTTCATGTGAGAGTCTGGAATCCTACTCTGATTGAGTCTTGATCGCAAAGACAGAGATATCCTATTTATGTTTAATAATAGGGGAATGTACTAAATGTAAACACACAAAAAAATAGCTCTCATGTATGTTAAATATGGGTGAGCTGAGCAACTGTCCACAATAAGTGTGATACTTCTTCCATATACCAATAATTTCCTGTCCTGCTTGCCCATTTTTCAAATATTGACCCTGTCATTCATGATTTTTTTTATTTAATTTGTACTTTGCCTGCAGTGTTCTTATATTTTTAAAACAACGTGGCATCTCAAATGTTTCTGTCTTGAGCAAGGGCAGCTTGTCATATTGGCAGCGATCAAAATAGGAATACTGTCTTTCGAAATCTTCTAGCCACAGCATACTTCTCCTTCTTCAGCGAGCTTGTGGTTTGAACATCTATTAAAGAGACCTATATTGTCTGCTCAATAATGAAAGCCATCAAACTGTTAAAAGATGGTAAAGCCACAGGACCAGATGAAATTCCTTCGGAAGCCATCAAAGCAGATATTATCACCTCTACCAAGATGTTACATAATCTATTGGATAAAATTTGGGAGAGGGAAGAAATACCTAAAGACTGGAGAGAAGGTTATATGATCAAACTACCAAAGAAAGGAAGTTTACAGGAGTGCACAAATTATAGGGGAATTATGCTACTATCAGTGCCAGGAAAAATATTAGGCAGAATCATTCTGGAGAGACTAAAAGAGGCTATAGAGAAACACTTGAGAGATGAACAAGCAGGTTTTAGGAAGAACAGATCATGTGCTGATCAAATAACTACTCTACGTATAATAGTTGAACAAAGTTTAGAACTAAAATCCCCACTTTATATTGGATTCATAGATTACGAAAAGGCATTTGACAGTTTAGACAGAAGAATGCTTTGGAAGTTGCTGAGTCATTACGGAATCCCCATAAAGTTTATTAACCTGATAAAAACAATGTATGAAGGAACAAAATGTAGTGTGG
This sequence comes from Megaustenia siamemsis, assembly GCA_032433765.1. Lineage (NCBI taxonomy): Eukaryota > Metazoa > Mollusca > Gastropoda > Stylommatophora > Ariophantidae > Megaustenia > Megaustenia siamemsis. Next base: position 64,266,900 of record JAVIAB010000117.1, read on the forward strand.
TGCATGAAGGACAGCTTACAGAAGCATTTGAAATAAGAACAGGAGTAAGGCAAGGATGCCTTCTGTCTCCATTTCTCTTTCTACTGGCCATAGATTGGATTATGAAAATAACTCAAAACAACAGAAATGGGATCCAGTGGTCACTGACCAAACAACTTGATGATTTAGACTTTGCTGATGACATAGCTCTCCTATCACACAGCCACCAACAGATGCAAGATAAAATGAGTATATTAGATGAGAGATCACAACAGCTAGGACTAAAGATTAATAGAGATAAGACCAACATTATGAGAATTAATGCAGTTGGCAATAACCAAATAAACTAGGAGAAATACCTCTACTAGACGTACAATCTTATATATATCTGGGCAGTAATATAGATAAAGAGGGAGGAACAGAAAACGATACCAAAATAAGGATATCAAAAGCAAGAGGAGCTTTCATTGCACTGGGAAACATATGGAAATCCAAAGAAATTAGGCTAAATACAAAAATACAAATTTTCAACTCCAATGTTAAGTCGGTTCTATTATATGGCTGTGAAACATGGAGAATAACAAAATTGACAATCACGAAGGTACAGACTTTCATTAATGGATGCTTGCGCAGAATAAAGGGATGGAAATGGCAGGACAAAGTCACAAACGTGGAATTATGGAAATGTACCGGTCAAATACCAGTGGATAAAGAAATACAGCGAAGACGATGGCGATGGATAGGACACACACTACGGAAACCAACTGAGAGTATTACACAACAGGCCCTTTTTTGGAATCCCCAGGGGAAAAGACAAAGAGGAAGACCAAGGAATTCTTGGAGAAGACAGATTGAAGCAGAGATGAAGATGATGGGGAAGACATGGAATGATCTTAAAAGAATTGCAAAAAACAGAACGACTTGGAAAGTGTTTGTTGAAGACCTATGCTCCACTGGGAGCTAAAAGGTAGAAGAAGATATTGTCTGCTCTAAAATCTATGTATCAGTTTCCATAACAATTGAGTTATTGAGTTATTGAGTTATTAGCGGGTCATCATCATTGAACTCCGAACATGCCCATAGGTACTCAGATCCCCTTCTCAGCAATTCCCTCAGTGTCCAGCGACTGACGACTCCAGTTCTATGTTGGTTGATAAGTCTTCTTACACGCCCACCAAGTTTCTCATTTCTGGCTGTGCCCATCTTAACTCCCATTTCCATCATCTGAAGAAGTGACGTGAACTCATGGTTGTCGAAGTCCTGTGCCCTTCCCACAACTCGGAGAGCATTGATGATGTCCGCCCGATCCATTGGTTGATCGTCCTCAACAATAGCATAGCTAGCCAACCTGTCCGCCCTTTCATGTCCTCGTACTCCCGCATGTCCTAGGACGAAGACAAAGGTGAACTTCCATATTTTTGACTTCTGTAATGACTCTACCCATTGCATGCGTATTGATCCCGTCTCCACTTTTCATGCACATCGAATCAGTCAGTGTACAGGCATAAGTGTAGTCTAGTGTAGTCTAACCAGATGAATGACCCGATCACTGCCATCACCTCCATCGTCATGCTACTTGTGGTCATAACGTATACACCCCTTTCTACCTTCACTATTCTGCCTGCCGAGCGTGCTGTAATTGCCCATGCATTCCTTTGGTGTCGTATTACAGATCCGTCTGTATAGATAACTGCATATTTCTCATCGGTGTTATCCCTGGTGAGACCATTAACCTCCGCATTGACCACGACTGAGTTCTGCCCCCTACACAGTATTACATTCTCCTCCACAGATTTTATTCCCAATTTGAACGCTAACTTCTTCTTGTCACTTATACTTCTGATGTAAGCATGAAAGACAACTAAAATATCGGTAACAAACAGCTGGTAACCTTTCCACCAGACAGTTGTGGTTTATAAGGCCTTATACTAATATATAACCAACACGAACAACGTAAAGCAGCAATGAATAATTTAAAATGTAGAAAACATAACATTACCGGTGCATACCTGGGAACAATAAAGAATACGTACGGACAACAACAATTATAGTCCTTTCAGAAATTCATAATCACACCTGAATTAGTTTTTGCGTGATAACCGCTTGTTATTTTGGTTTCAAAATTTCCATGCAGTCTTAGAATATTGATGACGCAAAGATTTTGTTATTTTTTATTCCACAAACACAACAGATTTTGCACATCAGCGAATTCCTCTGATCTTTTATGACGATATCACACAAGTTGATTCAAATTTTAGAGTTTACTGTAATCGTGTTAAATTGTCCAGTTTAGTGCAATTCTTGTCAGAGGCGTATCTACATAGTGCTTAATTGTGGGTGTTGTTCGTTATGTGTATTTGCAAACATGAATTCAATTGGTTACAATTAGTCTTGTCCTTCGGTCACCATTAGACACCAGGACGTCCTAACTGCAGCTGGAATTGAATTCATCTTAATTTTAATCATTCCGAATCTGACGATTCCAAGAGGTTGATAATCATTACTGGCTGGACAAATAGTAATCCATCTCGTTTCCAGTACTCATCTTCCACCCGCAGCACATGTTCAACACACTTCTTCCAGAACGGAATGTCTATTTTTGAGAGAGACTCGCGTGTCAGAACTTCAACATCACACATTTTAAACGCCCTGTTCTGTTCTACAACTTGTTCTTTGACGTGAGCCCAGACAAGTTCGTTGGATTAAGGTGCGCATGATATGCAGGGAGTCGAAGAGAGGTGTGGCCGTATTTCTCGATGATTTTGTCAATATGGTACTCCTTTTTCTTATTCGTATTCTTCACAAGTTTTAACAATTCGGGTTTTAAATATGTGTCGTCAAATTTGACATTTTCATCCGCAAACCATGTCCTAATTTGCTCTTTTGTATATGATGCAGTAGGCACTTTGTCTTCCTCTGATACGACATTGTGGTATGATGCATTATCCATGACTATGCATGAAGGTCTCTCCAGGATTGGTAAAAGATCGTTCTCCAACCAGTGCCTGAAAATGTTTCCATTCATTTCAGTATGGTAGTCCCTACCGTCGGTACTTTTTGATTGAAAAATAAGTCCCACATCATGGACAAGGCCGTTTTCAGTGCTTCCAGCATGCGTTAATATAATGCGCTCGCATTTGCTGCTCGGAATTGTTCTTTTGAGTTTGCCATTTACTGACTGCCATTCATTAGCATAGGTGTGGTGTGCGTTGACCCATGATTCGTCCAAATATACAATATCATACCGTTCACTCCGCCGATCACGGATCTCACAATATAAATGCCCCATCTTGGATTCCCTAAGGAAGTGCTGACATAGTAAAAAAGTAACCTTTTTGCATAGTTATAAATTTGCATTTCAAATTCATTGTAATTTAGATATAAATGTTGGTATTTAAAGTCAACAAATTGTCTACTGAGTCTTCACAAAATTAATAAAGATACGCCTTCCCTTCGGTAATTAATGCCAAGACCGTGGTGCGTCATGTCGTTCAATAACAATTCAGTTTTGTGCACGGGATTTTCCTGAAGTTAGTGTTTCTGCAATAGCCAAACTATTTTACGTGAACGACCGCACCAAATTAATGTATATATCCTAAAATGGTGTCAAATTCGAACAGGGTGAATTTAATATAGCCTAAAGAAGAAAACTTTTAAACTAGATCAAATTTCTCAGAGCAAAAAATATTTCTATAACGTCATCAATATTCTAAGGTTACATGCAAATTTTGAAAGCAAAATAACAAACGGTTATCACGCAAAACTAATTCAAGTGTGATTATGAATTTCTGAACGGACTATAGCAATACAATCTGATAATCAATTGTGGCTGGTATTCCACGGGGGTCTTTCATTCTTCTTGTTGAGTCACGATCCATTCATCCACGGACTTTGCTTTCTAGGTTAATACACCGACAACGGTAATAAAAAATGTGAAAACCACAATTGCTTTTGATGTACGTAGTTTGAATTACAATCAAGTGCGAATGTTTCAAGGGATAGATAAACGAACGTGTTAGGCAGGGTCATGTGTCACCACAAGTTGTATTTAATCGCTATAGTGATATCATTCTAGATCCATAAAGGACATGTCCGAAATACGAGTCAATGGTAATAAAATATTCAACCCGAGATATGCTGATGATGCAGTCTTAGCGGAAAATGACTGTCGCTACTGCTAAGGATGTTTTTTTAGTTTTCCTATAAAAATATCAGAAAGAAACAATCAACATTTTTCGGGCACATCATGAGAAGAGGAAAATTGGAATACTTGGTTACAACAGGCAAAATACAAGGAAAGAGAGATCGCGGACGACAAAGAGAGAAACTACTGCATATCTTTCTGTTATGGCATGGAAAACAGTCAACAATAGAACTGATATGATGCATTGTAGTTAGAAGATTGTGGAAGGACATGATCGCCTACGCCAACTTGTATGACACATGATGATTATGAATGTGAAGGGAAGTAACAATAACAGTAAAGGTCAAGGTAAAGTACGAGACTTGAATCGACGTCGTAACACTCAAGTTTTCACTCATATGTGATCAGCCGCCTATCCAGAAGTGTTCAGAGACTTCTGGATAGTGTCGCTTCAAGCATCGAAACTCACGATGCGAGACGGCATTCCTCACCTTCCCGGAGTAATACTCAGGAACCGATTTCTGCCAGCGGCTGGGTCGACCGCGGAGGTATTTTTTTCTCCAACCACGTATACAACTCACACTGCTTCCAGCGGGAATTGAACACGGATTGTCCCAAAGAAGGTAGTCCAGTCGGGTGGTTTTCCCAACTAGAGTCGGGTGGTTTTCCCATCTAGAGTCTGGTGGATTTCCCAACTAGTCGGGTGGTTTCGAATCAGTCGGGTGGTTTTCCCAAATAATCGGGTGGTTGCCAAATAGTAGGGTGGGTTTCCCAACTAGTCGGATGGTTTTTCAATTAGGCGGGTGGTTGTCCCAACTAGTCGGGTGGTTTTCCCAACTCTTCGGGTAGTTGTCCCAACTAATCGGGTGGTTTTCCCAACTCTTCGGGTGGTTGTCCCAACTAGTCGGGTGGTTTTCTAATTAGTCGGGTGGTTTTCCATTTAGTCGGGTGGTTGTCCTAACTAGTCGAGTGCTTGTCCCAACTAGTCGGGTGGTTTTCCCAACTAGTCGGGTGGTTTTCAAATTAGTCGGGTGGTTTTCCAATTAGTCGGGTGGTTTTCCCAACAAGGCTATCGAGGCCCCCAAAATTAAAAGTTTTAGCCTGAACAGCGAAAGGACAGAAGATATTGTTAAAGCAGACAGAAACGCTTCCCACAAAACGCATAATGAAAGTACATGAGACAGAATTTAAAAAAAAAATTGAATTACGTTAAATCGATTTTAACCAGATTGGAGAAATGTAGAAGAGGTGATTTGAAACATATCTCAGGTAAATTTTGTGTCCCAAAAGGTGAAACATATATTTTGCGTTCACTATTATGTAATTGTAAGAAAACGTGCTAGTTCAGTGCTGTTCAGTGCTGTCAGTTCCGATATACGATTTTTAATCTGTGAAAAACAAGGCAACACACATAATATCTTTCAGATTTCGGAATGTTGTTTTACGGAAGAATGTTGAGAATACCATGAACAACTAATAAGAGTAACAAAAAGGCTGGCCATAGGGTGCTAAAATCGGCTATATCGTGTTAAAATAGGCTAAAAAGTGATAAAATATGCCATAAGGTGTTAAAATAGGCCATATGGTGTTAAAATCGGCTATTTCGTGTTAAAATAGGCTAAAAAGTGATATAATATGCCATAAGGTGTTAAAACAGGCCATATGGTGTTAAAATCGGCTATATTGTGTTAAAATAGGCTAAAATAATAAAATAGGCTATAAGGTGTTAAAATAGGCCATAGGGTGTTAAAATCGGATATATCGTGTTAAAATAGGGTGAAAAATAAAAAAATAGGCCAAAAGGTGTTAAAATAGGCTGTAAGGTGTTAAAATAGGCCATAGCGTGTAAAAAAAGTCCATAAGGTGTTAAAATAAGCCATAACGTGTCAAAATATGACATAAGGTGTTAAAATACGACATAACGTGTTAAAATAGGCCATAACGTGTTAAAATATGACATAACGTGTTAAAATATGACATAACGTGTTAAAATAGGCCATAACCAAAAAAAGAGCTTATTACCATTATCAGCAGGAAACATATTTTGTTACTGTCATGTCATTTGAAGGCAATAGAGGGAGGAGACTGTGTCTGCTCCAGATGTCGATAAAGAAAGTAAATAAAACTTTCCTTCCCAGCCCTTCCAGGCTGTAGGAGAAATTGGCGTCTGTGACTATATTTTACAATAACTGTGGCGTGATTTTGGGTAATGTGGTCGGTATCACGCCAGGCCGACTTTACTTTCCAGAAAAAAAATAAAATAAAGAGCCCCGTCACAACAAGTGGCGTATAAGGAATATGGTGTTAGTGACCATGAATTTTTACAGACCTTGTCACATGATTTTTGGGGTAATGTGGTCGGTATTACGCCTGTGCCGCTCGACTTTCCCAGAAAAAAATCCTGTACTGTTCTTGGGCTGGGTGAACCAGGAAGCTGTTGGTTAGGATCGAACCCTTACTCTTGTCCCTTGTATTTCAGTTCACTAACCAGTGAGCTATCGCGGCTTCCACTTCCCAGTAAACCCTCTGGTAAACACGTTTAGATCTTCTTGAGTGAATCCCAAAACCTTGTCGGTCCGAAACAAATCTACCACTTGTGTGAATTAAACACGGACCGTTCTGATATGGAATCCAACGCACTAACCACTAAGCCACACCAGCCACTGGCAGTGATAAGGCAAATACAATATTTCTTTTTTTTTTTTTTTTGTGTGGATATTTGGTGAGGGGAGGAATCATGGGTATATAACAAAACAATCCTATCCCCATTTTCGGACAAACACAGAATTAAGGATAAGATAATGCTGTAAAGATACAAGTTTTTTTTTCTTTTGTTTTTTTGTACATGGGTAAATGACAAGTAATCTGATAAATTTCCTGCAACAACAGAGGTACGGTTTCCGAGCATACCATACCGGTATACCAACAACAGATAAGATGCCAAAGAGAGAAACACCGTAAGATGACAGCATTCGGGATTACTGTCATATCTAGGGTAATTTAAAAAAAAAAAAAAAGTAGATAGCATTCGTTATACGAATACTTAGGTTGGTAGAACCTAAAATGCTGTGGCAAGAGAATAGGCTGGGGGGGGGGGGACTCCAAACAAGATCCCGGAAACCAAAGAAAGAAACGCAGTTAGGGAAAACAATATCTTAGAGGGTTACCAAATGTCATGACTGATTGTTTGTTGATTGAATTAGTCTCGTGGAAAGACACGAATCTTGATCACGATAAATGAAGGTGGTGAGTAATGACGTCACTTCTGTACTTTTAGCGGTCACATTTTTTTATCAGGACTGTCACTTCAATTCATGATAACAGATAGTACGTTTTCATGTTACAATTAGGTGGCCATATTTTTGACACGTTAATTCATTTGTCGGCTCGATCTGTTAGAGGCATCTGGAGTCTACCGACGGCTACCTAGAGCACACGACCAGCTAAGCTAACTAAAAAAAATCTGTCATTGGCGATGTCTTTCACGTATGTGTACTCATGACTATAGCATAGGGTTATGATAACAACTCAGAAATAAAATGTGTATCTGTATTTTCATATTAAGTCAAGTATCTCCCGTATAGGGTAGGTCTCAATCCTTGCATTGCAGACAAACATTTATAGGGCGAAACAGCACGAAATGTGGTTTCCAGTGGGTTTTTTTTTTGTTTGTTTGTTTTTTTTTTTTTGCGTTCGCCAGCTTTTACCTCTGATGAAGTCCATAGAGACTAGGAACTGAATTTTGCGTGTTAATCCCTTTTTCCCTGGCAGCCGTGTGCACAGGGGTCCCTCGCAGCACAGGCAGATAACTTAATCTTCGGAGGTACTCATATTTTTTCCGTCGATTAGTAATTGACGTTTCAAGCCGGGCGTCGCTGCTGAGACCAGGGGTGGTTGCCGCAGAGAGAAATCATAGATAAAAATCCCAAATAGTGAAGCCCGGATTTGAACCCACAACCTCTCTGTCTCGAGGCCGTCGTCTTGTCGAGACCAACCAGTCCCCCATTCCAATGGTTTAGACTTGACACAAATAATAATAATTAAATATTATTATAGAGGAAAAACGTCCGGGGCGATTTCGCCTCTATAATAATATTCATTTATTATTATTTGTCTTCCCTGCTACATGCCAGTGGATCAGTATATTCGACCGTTTTCCATACTCTCTATTTCACGTGATCAATAACTTTTTTTCCGTTGACTTCATCTCTGTCATCTGCCGTTCGGTTCTCTGTAAGATGGTTTTGATGAGGCCGTTAGATCTTGCGACGTTCCCGTTCCAATATAAAGCAATGTGCCTACTGTGGCTAAAGGGTCACTTGCTCAACGCGGCCCAGATTGCAAGTGCCGACTGCGATTCATATTTTAGTGTGGACTGCGACCCAGGTGCCAAGTGCTGGCAGCGGGTCACAGATGCCAAGTGCCGACTGCGTCCCAGATGGCAAGTCCCGGCAGCGGGTTAAAGATGCCAAGTTCCGACTGCATTTCAAATGCCATGTGGCGACTATGTCACAGCAGATGCTAAGTGTTGACTATGATTCAGATGCCAAGTCCCAAGTGGGGCTAAAATGCCAAGTCTAGACTGCGTAAAATAGGTGAAGAGTACAAGATAGAGAGCAAAGATTTGTTGGACATATTGGTATCCATGCAAGAAAAGTTTCACCAGATGAGTCAGCTAATTTTTTGCAGCAAAAATTGCGGTAGCGAAAATTGTTTTTATATCAGCAGCTAAGAAGCTAATTCCACAAGTAAAGACCCACAAAAGAAGATCCATAAAAGAAGATCCACAAAGGAAGATCCACAAAAATCCACCGTGATCTGTTTTTTTCCCACCCGGATCGTGTTTATATATTCCAATTGCTTACGATGAATGCTGATATCGTGTGACGAAGGACAGTTCAGCTGCATTCACTTTTAGTGCCGCTTGGACTTATGTCTTTTGCGTGTGCTATAGCTGCTATGATAAGGACTGTAGCGGATATGATGGGACTGTAGCTGCTATGATGAGGACTGTAGCTGCTATGATGGGCACTGTAGCTGCTATGATGGGGATTGTAGCTGCTATGATGGAGACTGTAGCTGATATAATGGGTACTGTAGCTGCTATGATGAGGACTGTAGCTGCTATGATGGGGACTGCAGCTGCTATGATGATACTGTAGCTTCTATGATGAGGACTGTAGTTGCTATGATGAGGACTGTAGCTGCTATGATGAGGACTGTAGCTGCTATGATGAGGACTGTAGCTTCTATGATGAGGACTGTAGCTGCTATGATGAGGACTGTAGCTGCTATGATGGGGACTGTAGCTGCTATGATGGGGACTGTAGCTGCTATGATGAGGACTGTAGCTGCTATGATGGGGACTGTAGCTGCTATGATGGGGACTGTAGCTGCTATGATGAGGACTGTAGCTGCTATGATGGAGACTGTAGCTGATATGATGAGGGCTCTAGCTGATGTGATGGAGACTGTAGCTGCTATGATGGGTACTGTAGCTGCTATGATGAGGACTCTAGCTGATGTGATGGAGACTGTAGCTGCTATGCTGGGTACTGTAGCTGCTATCATAAGGACTCTAGCTGATGTGATGGAGACTGTAGCTGTTATGATGAGGACTGTAGCTGCAATGATGAGGACTGTAGCTGTTATGATGAGGACTGTAGCTGCTATGATGAGGACTATAGCTGATGTGATGGGGACTGTAGCTGCTATGATGAGGACTGTAGCTGCTATGATGAGGACTGTAACTGTTATGATGAGGACTGTAGCTGCTATGATGAGGACTCTAGCTGATGTGATGGAGACTGTAGCTGCTATGATGGGGACTGTAGCTGCTATGATGGGGACAGTAGCTACCTTTCTTTGTTTTTGGATACTTAAATGAGATTAATTTTAACTCGGATAATTCCACTGGCACATCGGTTGAGCATTTACGGATATTAATTCGTTTGCAGTGATTCCGAGGCCTTCAACAAACCATAATGTTACTAAATAACAATATTTATGAAGCGGTCTCCTTGATAGTAATACTTATTTCAAAGCACCGCACAAAGTTTGAAATGTTATAGAAACCCTGTTATAGATTACTTCCAACTGTAATGGTATACGGATAATGATGAGAACTGAATTGGGCAGTGTTTTTTTTGCTTTTGTCTCTTCAATGCATGACAATTTCGACGACGAGAAAGAGAAATACTGAATTACTTGATTGGGAATATAAAATCACTGAATGTTTCAGTTTTTTTTTGCATTGTCACATAAATTATACAGACAAAGTTAGTATTTTGTAACCATTACTGCAAGTAATTACTGATTCTTGCAAGTTATCAAGTCGCATGAATCAGTCAGTATCGTGCTGCACGAGAACGTTTCTCTACTTTCTTCTCATTCTTCATTCATTGTTCTTATGTAGATCAAATAGTCACGAATTATCATGCAATTAAGATAGCTAGATAATTTTATTTATTCATTTGGTGCCGTCTCCATATTGACATGGAAAGTTGGCCCTCGTGTAGCGCCCTTTTACTTGATATTTGGTCTTGATGGTGCATGTAGTCATAGGTTCACCGGTCCACGTAGTCATAGGTTCACTGGTGCATGTAGTCATAGGTTCACTGGTGCACGTAGTCATAGGTTCACTGGTCCACGTTGTCATAGGTTTACTGGTCCACGTTGTCATAGGTTCACTGGTGCACGTTGTCATAGGTTCACTGGTGCACGTAGTCATAGGTTCACTGGTCCACGTTGTCATAGGTTCACCGGTGCATGTAGTCATAGGTTCACTGGTGCACGTAGTCATAGGTTCACTGGTCCACGTAGTCATAGGTTCACCGGTCCATCTTTTATTAAAGTTTTCATCTTTTCTTTCTTTCTCTCTCTTTTTACCACTTTTTCTCCACGTTTCCTTGTACCCGTTCGGATGTCGAGGGAGATACCAAGTTCTGCTTCTCGCTATTTAGGCGTCTTCAACTGTTGGCAAATGATGTTGTTGCAACGTTTCATTGATTTTATCTACCCACCTTACTCTGGATCTGCCTCTTTCTACTCCCGTCTCCTATTTTAATATATGCTTTGTATGATAAGTAATCATTCGGCATTCTTTCTAGATGAGCAAATCAGTTCTTTTATTGTTTCTGTATGTAGCTTAGGAATGTCTATTCTTTCTCTTATAATATTATTTTTGATTCTGTCTTTTCTGGTTACACCAAGCGCTTTTCTCAGACATCGCATCTCTGTTGTGATAAGCTTTCTTTTATGCTTAGACGTAAGTGACCATGTTTGGCATTAGTAGTACAATGTTAGATTGAGCACACTGTATCCAATGTTACTTGGTGGTAATAAGTATTGTTTTGTGTTGAAGTACAGAGGATAGTTGTCTGAATATTTAGTTTGGCTTGTTGCATCGTATGTCTATTTCTTTACCGATTTGACCATCTTCAGTGATTGTTGTTCCCATATATTTAAAATGTGTTAATTTTTTTATCCACTTGTGGGTTTTGAGTATTTTCCACTCATCTACAAGTGGATATCAAAATTGAAGGAATAGACCTGGAGACAGTTCAGAACTACAACTACCTTGGACATACTATAACCAGTGATGGAAAATGTACAACTGAAATAAACAAAAGAATAGGAATGGCAAAAAGTAATTTTAATGTCATGAAGAACATACTAACATCAAAGCAAATAACACATAGGGTTAAAACTAAGAATAGCAAAATGTTATGTCTTCTCAACATTCCTATATGGTGCAGAAACATGGACATTAGATAAGAAAACAGAACAGAGAATTAAAGCCTTTGAAAGGTGGATATAAAGAAGAATATGTAGAATTGAATGGAAGGAAAAGAAAACAAACGATGAAGTTTTAAAATAACTAAAAATGAAAAGAGAACTGCTAAACACAATTAGAACAAGACAAATGAAATTTTTGGGGCATGCTAATTAAAAGAGACAACAGTTTAATAAAAGTAATATTGGAAGGGAAAATACAAGGTAAAAGAGGCAGAGGTACACCAAGACTAACATGGACGAGTAACATCAAAAGATTGATAAGTCAGCCTATGACAATCTGCACCATTAAAGCAAGAGACAGAGTGGAATGGCGCTCCATGGTAGCCAACCTTCGATGCGGAGATGGCACTCGATGATGATGAATTGTTTATAACTTGATATTCAATAGCTATATCCTCTTTTGTTTTCCTATTGATGTTTTTCCAGTACTTATGTTCATGTTATTTATTTTACATCCTTTTTTCAAGGACACCAGATGATGTTGAAGTTATGTTTTTTCGAAATTTATTGGGGCCTGGTTAAAAAAAAAAAAAAAAAATTATGTTATCAGTCCACTGTAGTCTTGGCCTGCCTCTGCCTCGTCTACCTTGTAACTTTCAAAATGAGTTTTATGAGGGTTTTGTGTCTCTTCACATGTCCAAAAAACATTTACTTATTTGTTTCCATTTGTGTTAAGTTGTAGTTCTTTCCATTTGTAGCTGATTCAAAACTTCCTTGTTTATTTTCTTTCCTTCCACCCAATTGATCCATTTTCCTAAGATCCATTTTTCAAAGGCTTCAATTTCCTGCTCAATTTTCTTATTTAATGTCCATGTTTCTGCACCGTATAGGAATTTTGCAGTGTGTAGTTTTAGTTGCAATATTATATACTTTGATGTGAGTATATTTTTCATGTTGGTAAAATTGCTTTTTGTCATTCCTATTCTTTTGTTTATTTCTGTCTTACATTTCCATCATTTGTTTCAGCATTTCCAAGAGACCAATATTCCTGAATTCTTTCTGGTTCTCATTAATCTACATCGATATCCACTTGTATCAAACACTTTTATCTTTCAACGAACTCGATCGCATCTCTTCCTGGTGTGGAGTGTCAGTTGCATTGGTTAATCCAAATAATGCATCAGTTTCATGGTTCTAACTTACCAATCATATCGTTAGCACGGAAACACCGGTGGTACTAATGGGAGCTGATGGAATGACCAATGACAGGGTTATGACATAAGTAAAAAAAGTAAAGTACCCCCGTCACGCCAAGTGTCGTATGGGGAATATGGTGTTAGTGACCATAAATTTTACAGACCTCCAGCACGTGATTTTTGGGGTAATGTGGTCGGTATTATGCCCGTGCCGCTTCACTTTCCCAGAAAAAAATCCGGTACCCATTTAAGGCTGGGTGAACCAGGAAGCCGTCGGTTGGGATCGAACCCTACCCCTTGTCCTTTGTAGTCCAGTTCACTAACCACTGAGCTATGAGGGTTATAACATACCTCGCAGTTAAGTTTGATCTCAGTCTGTGTTTTCAGGACCACGTGATAACAAAATCCAGCAAAGAATTAGCCGCCTTGAAGGTCATGGCAGCTGGCAACATCGAGCTGAGGCTACTTACTCTTCTGTTCCAGGGACTAGTCCTTGCACCAATCGAGTATGACCTGGCAGTTCTTACAGTCAGTAAGACGCAAATTGACAGGCTGGAGAAAATACCGAATGAAGCTACGCGCATTATCTCGGAGTGTACGAGGAACACTCCCTGTGTAGCATTGAGGTAGCTTCTTGACTTTCTAACCACGAATAACAGAATCAAGATCTGGAGAGCACGAGCATACCTGAAGATAAATGCAGATAAAGAGCATCCATTGCATTGCGTGCTCAACACATGGAAAGATGTCAGACTAAAAAGAGGCAAAACATGGGCGGGCAGAGCAGAAGATGTCATCAAATAGGTCTGTGGGATTACCAATATCAACGCTGGTGGATATTGCCACACTCGACAGGAAATGTAAGGAACATAACTCAATCGTGGTCAATGCAGAGGTCAACGGACTCGTCTGGGATAACACCGATGAGAAAGATGCAGTCATCTATACAGATGTACCCTTAATACGACACCGAAGGAGTACATGGGCATTTACAGTACTCTGGGCAGACAGAATAGTCAAGGAAGACAATGGTGCATACGTCATGACTACGAGTAGCATGACAATGGAGGTGACACAGGTACCAGGGTATTCATCTAGTTAGAGTCTCAAGACTACATTAACACCTGCTTGTTGAGTGACTGGATGAGCATAATAAAAAAAAGTGGAGGCGGGCTCTGTATGCATACAATGGGTAGAGTCATTGCAAAAGTCAAAAATACGTTGAGTCACCTGTGCCTACGTTCCTGAACATGCGGGGATACGGGAAAATGAAATAGCGAACAGGTTGGCTAGCTGCGCTGTTGATGAAGATGGTGAACTAATCGATCGGGTGGACGTCATCAATGATCTCCAAGGTGTGGGAAGAGCACAGGACTTCGACAACCATGATTCCACGTCACTCCTTCGGATGGAAGAGATGGGAGTTAAGATGGGCACCGCCAGAAATGAGAACTTACTTGGCGTATAAGAAGACTTATCAACCAAATTAGAATTGGAGTGGTCAGTCGCAGGACGCTGCGGGACTTGCTGAGGAGGGGATCTCAGCACCTATGGACATGTTCGGAGTACAACGATTATTACCCACAAATATCTCAATAACTCAATAACTCTTATCTTTGATTCGTGTCATATGCTTGGTCAATTTAATTTGTTGTACTTTTTATCTTTCTTATTGATCTATAATCCAGCCCAAATGTTTGACAAATTTGGAATGATAGCTGCCATGTTAAAGAACGCTTATTCTATTCTAATTTCTTTTTTGGTAAATATCAATAATCTGATATATACTTTATCCCATCTTCACTTGAAGCCATGAAACAATGTTTATTGTGGCATGTTCTGCGTCACGCATCATTAAACTATTAACTTACATATAATTCTCTTGCTGTCTGTGTCATACAGTTATACCAGAATGCATCATTTTTACAAAACTGTGATTGTTTGCAGTGGACTAAATGAAACTGATAAATTAACAGCGTATTGTTCAGGAGTGTCACGTGATACAAGAGACAATGTGCGATTGGTTGTAAATACACCCTTTTAATGTGCATGCCTAACCTACATTGCTGCAGTTGTAAACATGAGATCTGTAGTTGATAGCGTGTTGTGTAATAAATTAAATTAAAAAATATACATAATGTGTTGTAACAGCTTTACAATATAAATCACAACATAAAAAGGAAAAAATTGAATTTATGACCAGAAATCTTCGTCACGGAAGAAAAGCTACGAAAACAAGAAAATATAAAAGTAAAAAATAAGAAACTTAGCCACAACAGAAACACACATAAAAATGAAAAGAATGAAGGATTAAATATGAAAATTCTAGCCCAAAGTTTAGACAAGCATTGATGTGATATGTTGTGCTTTACAGTAAACTGTGTTTTTGCATCTTTTGGTCAAGCATATCCGACTTTAGAACGACATTTTTGAATACCGGGTTTCCTTCCCTCTTTTGATTCCTACTCGCTTGGTTAGACTGGTTAGTATGTTTCCAGAAGCACCACGTGGAGGTGGAGTAGGTTACTTGTTCAGTTGTCCATCATCCTGTTGTATTCAGTCAGCTTTGAGTCAGCAGACCACAGACAGTCTTGTTGATGTAGATTCGTCTTGGTCTCCAGGCCTAGTGTTTTAGAATCGAAAAGGACGATGAAGCAATTCACAATATAAGAATGATGGGACATAAGGAGCAGATAGCGCTGTTTCATCATTGAAGTGTCCCCCGGACTTATATACAAAATCATCACTTCTCTGAAAATAAAATGGAAGTATGCTTTATAATATTTATGCTTAACAAAACTAGTTTCTATCATTAAATTTGCAGTTTGTCTATAACATGACACGTACAACACGTTAATGATAGTTCGCTTAACTGGTAGACAATTGACATCAATCAATCAGTCATCTATACCTTGTCGATCGTTGGGACATCATAGATGCCATTTTCACAATTTGCTTCGATCGATGGGGCAACATAAATGACATTTTCACAATTTGCTTCGATCGATGGGGCAACATAAATGACATTTTCACAATTTGCTTCGATCGGTGGGACATCATAGGTGACATTTTCACAATTTGCTTCGATCGATGGGGCAACATAGGTGACATTTTCACAATTTGCTTCGATCGGTGTGGCATCAAAGATGACATTTTCACAATTTGCTTCGATCGATGGGGCATCAAAGATGACATTTTCACAATTTGCTTCGATCGGTGTGGCATCAAAGATGACATTTTCACAATTTGCTTCGATCGGTGGGACATCATAGGTGACATTTTCACAATTTGCTTCGATCGGTGTGGCATCAAAGATGACATTTTCACAATTTGCTTCGATCGGTGGGACATCATAGGTGACATTTTCACAATTTGCTTCGATCGGTGTGGCATCAAAGATGACATTTTCACAATTTGCTTCGATCGTTGGGACATCATAGGTGACATTTTCACAATTTGCTTCGATCGGTGTGGCATCAAAGATGACATTTTCAAATTTGCTTGGATCGTTGGGGCATCATAGATGACATTTTCACAATTTGCTTCCAATCGTCGAGATTTAGAGCAGCCCTCTGTGATACAACAAAAAACATTCCTGTCTGTTCTGTGATGTTAACCACCAATCTTTTCTTTTGTCCTCCCTGACTTCTTTTGCCCAGCACTGAGCCTTGCTGAGTTTTTTTTTTTTTGGCCCCTGGGCCGTTTGACGTGCCCAAACCAGATCAGTTTCCGTCCATTTACTTTTGACAATATGTCTTTTATTGGTCCAGTGGATCACAAATCGTGTTCTTCTTTCCTTCCACATTTTCCTTTCAGCGTCGAGGAGAGATATAATTTGCGGTCTTTCGCTCTTCTGTTCGCTTCTGTTGTTGGTATGATTTCTCGTGCGTCTAATATTCCGTCAATCCATCTTTTTCGTGGTCGACCCTTGTGTCTGGTGTTTTCGCAACATTTATTGAGGACTCGTTATGTTGTGTTTTGATCACTCTGCCTTTTCACGTGGCCAAACCATTTTATCTGTTGTTTCTTTATCCATTTTATGGCGGGGGTTATTCCTAGTTCTCCCCCCCCCCAGTTCTTCATTTCTTATCGTATTTTTCAAGATTTCTTCCGTCATTCGTCTAACACATTTCATCTTGACATAGGGTATTTTCTTCTTGTCCTTGTATTTAGGGTTTAAAACTGGCATTGGTAGCACAATGTTGGGATGAAGATTGTATTGTAGAGTGCCTAATCACAAATGACATACAAATATATGTAGCCAGACATAATGTGTTACAATATTTTATGCATTCACCTGTCAATTCTTTCACTCATACTTTCTTACGTCCTTTAATTCATCCTCTCACCTATCCATACATCTATCCGTCCACCAACCAGCTATCTACCTATCCTTACATCTATCTGTCCACCAACCAGCTATCTACCTATCCATACATCCATCCGTCCACCAACCAGCTATCTACCTATCCTTACATCCATCTGTCCACCAACCAGCTATCTACCTATCCATACATCCATCCGTCCACCAACCTGCTATCTACCTATCCATACATCCATCCGTCCACCAACCAGCTATCTACCTATCCATACATCCATCCGTCCACCAACCAGCTATCTACCTATCCATACATCCATCCGTCCACCAACCAGCTATCTACCTATCCTTACATCCATCTGTCCACCAACCAGCTATCTACCTATCCATACATCCATCCGTCCACCAACCAGCTATCTACCTATCCATACATCCATCCGTCCACCAACCAGCTATCTACCTATCCATACATCCATCCGTCCACCAACCAGCTATCTACCTATCCATACATCCATCCGTCCACCAACCAGCTATCTACCTATCCATACATCCATCCGTCCACCAACCAGCTATCTACCTATCCTTACATCCATCCGTCCACCAACCAGCTATCTACCTATCCTTACATTCATCCGTCCACCAACCAGCTATCTACCTATCCTTACATCCATCCGTCCACCAACCAGCTATCTACCTATCCTTACATCCATCCGTCCACCAACCAGCTATCTACCTATCCATACATCCATCCGTCCACCAACCAGCTATCTACCTATCCTTACATCCATCCGTCCACCAACCAGCGATCTACCTATGCTTACATCCATCTGTCCACCAACCAGCTATCTACCTATCCATACATCTATCCGTCCACCAACCAGCTATCTACCTATCCTTACATCCATCTGTCCACCAACCAGCTATCTACCTATCCATACATCCATCCGTCCACTAACCAACTATCTACCTATCCATACATCCATCCGTCCACCAACCAGCTATCTACCTATCCATACATCCATCCGTCCACCAACCAGCTATCTACCTATCCATACATCCATCCGTCCACCAACCAGCTATCTACCTATCCATACATCCATCCGTCCACCAACCAGCTATCTACCTATCCTTACATCCATCCGTCCACCAACCAGCTATCTACCTATCCTTACATTCATCCGTCCACCAACCAGCTATCTACCTATCCTTACATCCATCCGTCCACCAACCAGCTATCTTCCTATCCTTACATCCATCCGTCCACCAACCAGCTATCTACCTATCCATACATCCATCCGTCCACCAACCAGCTATCTACCTATCCTTACATCCATCCGTCCACCAACCAGCGATCTACCTATGCTTACATCCATCTGTCCACCAACCAGCTATCTACCTATCCATACATCTATCCGTCCACCAACCAGCTATCTACCTATCCATACATCCATCCGTCCACCAACCAGCTATCTACCTATCCTTACATCCATCTGTCCACCAACCAGCTATCTACCTATCCATACATCCATCCGTCCACCAACCAGCTATCTACCTATCCATACATCCATCCGTCCACCAACCAGCTATCTACCTATCCTTACATCCATCCGTCCACCAACCAGCTATCTACCTATGCTTACATTCATCCGTCCACCAACCAGCTATCTACCTATCCTTACATCCATCCGTCCACCAACCAGCTATCTACCTATCCTTACATCCATCCGTCCACCAACCAGCTATCTACCTATCCATACATCCATCCGTCCACCAACCAGCTATCTACCTATCCTTACATCCATCCGTCCACCAACCAGCGATCTACCTATGCTTACATCCATCTGTCCACCAACCAGCTATCTACCTATCCATACATCTATCCGTCCACCAACCAGCTATCTACCTATCCTTACATCCATCTGTCCACCAACCAGCTATCTACCTATCCATACATCCATCCGTCCACTAACCAACTATCTACCTATCCATACATCCATCCGTCCACCAACCAGCTATCTACCTATCCATACATCCATCCGTCCACCAACCAGCTATCTACCTATCCATACATCCATCCGTCCACCAACCAGCTATCTACCTATCCTTACATCCATCCGTGCACCAACCTGCTATCTACCTATCCATACATCCATCCGTCCACCAACCTGCTATCTACCTATCCATACATCCATCCGTCCACCAACCTGCTATCTACCTATCCATACATCCATCCGTCCACCAACCTGCTATCTACCTATCCATACATCCATACATCCATCCGTCCACCAACCTGCTATCTACCTATCCATACATCCATCCGTCCACCAACCTGCTATCTACCTATCCTTACATCCATCCGTCCACCAACCAGCTATCTACCTATCCATCTTTATCACCACCCACTATTTAACCCATTCATCCACTTCCTAAGGTTACAAGTTGCGAGAACACCCGACTCAAGGATTGACTATATAAGAAAAGATGGATTAATGGAATATTAGAAACACATGGACACATAACAGCAGTAAGGCCAACATAAGGTCCAAAGAGCGCAAAATATATATCCCTTCGACGCTGGAAGGCAAATGAGGAAGGAAAGAGGAAGAAGATCCACTTCTTGCATCATTGATTATTTTATGTCTTAATGAAGCAAGAAAAAGAGCTCTTAAATATTATGTAGAGCCTGTCTTAACATATGGATGTGAATGATGGGCAATAGGATAACAGACAGGAAAATCACTGGAGGCTGTAGAAATGTGGTTTTACAGAGGAATGTTGAAAATACCATGGAAAGCTAAGAAGAGTAATGAAAATGTTTTAAAGGAGGCCAATGCAAAAAGAGAGCTAATTTTCAATATTAGGAAGATACAATCATCATTTTTTGGCTATGTAATGAGAAGAGAACAACTGGAATATATTGTAACAACTGGAACAATCGAGGGAGGAAGAGATAGAGGGAAGCAAAGAGAAAAGATCCCAGACAGCTTAAGAGAATGGCTTGGCAGAAGGTTAACAACAGAAATGAAAAATAACTGTCGAGATCGAAAGTTGTGGAGAGACATGATCACCTACGCCAACATGCATGACGATGATGATCCCTTTAATACTTTTGCACCATTCATCATTTCATTCACCCATCCATCTTTCCATCCTTCAGAGCTTTATTTCTGTATCTGTCCATCTTTATATCTATTTTTCCCGATCTTTATCGAATCATTTATATACATTGCAATCATCTTTTAATTCTTCCAACAATCCATTCATGAATCCACCCATAAACACACATTTGAAACCCACCTATTCATCTATGGATCCTTTCATTTGTGGAGAAGTTATTTATATCCATAGGAATCTCCAACTTAATCACACTACCTTTATGTCTAATTGTAACTGTTTTTATACCAATCCATTAGTACACTATCTGTATTTCTTTAAAATACATTTCTGCTACACCATATTTTAGCTAGAAAAATTGAAGGCGAAAGATCTAGGGTATAACAGGCAGAATAATTACGGTTAGATCAAAGAACAAACATCCACAAAAACAGAACAGTTATGGGAATAATGTATCGTCTTGACTTGGACATTTTTGTGTTTGTGTTCCTGTCGTTTTAGCTTTCTAAATATGAAATGTCTATTACAAATCAAAACAAAACAACAAAATAAAGCTCATACACTAAATGAGATCTAAGCAAGTGATTCCGTTGTAGATATACCCTGTGGATAGGTAACCAAACAACAACAGAAGCATTCTTATCGACTCTGCTGAATCGTTAGTTCTTCCAGGTGGTCCATTTTTATTGCCTCGCCAAGGGTGTTGCCCACGGTGAAAGACATAAACAGGTGAAATAATGGATAAGACAGGTAAAGGTAAATATGGGTTAAAAAATAGGGTGCTGAGTAGCTTTTAAGATAATAACAGTAAAGTTTCATGCTACATTACGGTAAAAACAGGTACTAATTAGTCAAACTTTTTATAATAGCAAATGTGTATGGTCAATATATTTGTTTTTGTTTTTCCGTCTTCCTTTTAGTTAAGCTGTAGCATATTTAATACCATTCTCTTTTATTTAATGACTCAATGAAGTTTTCTGTCATTTCTTTCCTCTGTCAATCAATCCATCCACCTTTAATAATTTCCTTCCATCTGTTCTTGCGTCCATTCTTCATTTATTCGACCATTTATGTATTTATTTATGTATTTATTTATATATTTGTAACGGTTGTTACTTATTATCTCTACTATCCGTAGAATATTATAATTATTGTTACATTGTTTTTTTTTCCACACAATCTTATGTTTTATGCCTAGATGTTCTTTCCTTCTACTTTTATAGCCTCGATCCATTAGTTCGTCTTTATTTCAATATTTTTTACATTCAATCTTTCTACATTTACTGAAGAATGACACAGCAAAGTTTTCTATGTCTGGATTTCTGAGACAAGTTTTGCTGAAGTGGGTTATGTCTAAAATCCAAGAACATTGCACGATTGTGTAGGACATCTTGTAGCACATTGCACGATCGTGTAGGATATCTTGTAGTACAAAATCGTGCAATGTACTACAAGATTTGTTAATTTGGTAATTACCAAATATTGTAGTACATTGCACGATCTTGTAGGATATCTTGTAGTACATTGCACGATCTTGTAGGATATCTTGTAGTACATTGTACGGTCTTGAAGAACATCTTGTAGTACATTGCACGATCTTGTAGGACATCTTGTAGCACATTGCACGGTTTTGTAGAACATCTTATAGCACAAACTCTGACTTTTTCTGAGGGTTCATGTTAGCAAGTTCTACGGCCCACCGATTGAGATAAACATTGAAAACGTGATTAATGTATCAGTTCATTCGTAACGTGTAGGAGCCAGGCATGGACACTAGGTTTCCGGTTATGAAAAATAACATAACATTATTTCAGATTTGTGCTTAGCTTCTGTACTCTTTACATCTCGTAGCGATGTCTTCGATAGGCTCTGACTGAAACTAAGTAGAAATATGTCTATACAATTGTCTTGCATGTGTATGCTGTCTTGCCATACTAACGAAGGCTTGTGGCCGAAACGTTTATAATTTTGCATTGTTTTCTTTTCAGTAAAACGGCTCTAATCAGTTTTGAATTTATTTTTTTTTAAACGGAAAGTATTAGTCGTCAATCATCATCATATGCCATACCGGATGGCGTGGACGATAATGTCCTTCCACAATCTTCTATCTACAGTGCATCGTATCAGTTCTGTTGTTGACTGTTTTCCATGCTATGACATGATGCAATCCAGTATTTTCTCTCTTTGTCGTCCGCGATCTCTCTTTCCTTTTATTTTGCCAGTTGTAACCACGTATTCCAACTTTCCTCTTCTCATGATGTGCCCAAAAAATGTTGATTGCTTCTTTCTGATGTTTTTTTAAGAGCTCCCTTTTTGTGTTGGCCTCTTTGAGAACTTCCTCATTGGTCTTTTTAGCTGTCTAAAGAACTTTCAACATTCTTCTCAGAAATTCCATCTCTGTTACCTCTAATAATCTTTTCATTTGTTTGTCTACTGTACATGATTCGCTTCCATAGGTCAGAATTGGTTCTATATAGCACCGATGAACTCTCTTTCTCATTTCCATTGACATAGATTTATTGCATAAGATATTTTTCATTTTCTGAAATGCTATTTTGGCCTGAGCTTTTCTGCTTTTTATTTCTGTGGTGGATCTTCCATTTGATGTTATTATTGTGCCCTAGTATTTGACGCGTTGCGCTTGTTTCATATCTGTCATGTTTATTTTTATGTTGCATGCTGGTGATGATTGTTTCTTCGATATGACCATTACTTCTGTTTTCTTACTATTCAGACTGAGACCTTTCTTGTTGATTTCTTTTACTATTATGTCTATCATTTCTTGTAGTTCTAGTCGTCAATAGATTGTAAGAAAAGAGGATATTATCGTCCAATCGCCTGACTTGGCCCTTATTTTTCCTTTTTCCAAACATAGTTTCTCGTACTTTTATTTAAGTTGGCCTTGATGGGACATGTGGCCAGGACATCACGTTTTACATCTCTTAACACCAGCTAGAAAATCGTCATGTTTACCAATTACTGATTTAATTACCAATTACTGACTTAAGTCTAAGAATGTCGAGAATACCATGAACAGCTAAGAAGAATAATGAAAACGTTCTGAAAGAGGCCAAAGCAAAAAGAGAGCTAATTTCTAAAATTGGGAAGAAACAATAACACTTTTTTGGTCATGTAATGAGAAGATAACAGCTAAAATATATTGCATTGCAACAACTGGGAAAATTGAGGGACGAAGAGATAGAGGGAAGCAATGAGAAAAGATACCACACAACTTAAGAGAATAGCTTGACAGAAGGTAAACAGCAGTAATGATAAATAACTGTCGAGATTGTGGAGAAACATGATCACCTACACCAGCAGGCACGGTACTTGATGATGATGATGATGCTTTAATTCTATTACGACCGTGACTTTATCTAAAGCTGACGTGTGCAGATATCTTCTACAGTTTGTCATCTCAGTGGCCAATATTGAACAAAGTTAGCAAACTTTTAGAGCTACCATAACCATGTATTCGGGGAAAACCTCGCCACCGAAGAGGAATCTGTGTTCGAATGCCGCAAGCAGTGTCTGAGATTCGCGAAAGCTCTTGTGGTCAACCAGCCATCGAGTAAAATGGTGACAAGAGTTAACTTAAAAGAAGGGCATGGAACGTCATAAATACTACGGAGATCTGTGGTTAAGGTAACACCAGTCGAAATATCTGGTCAACCTCAGAGTGGTGTGGCAGAGCATTGGTACAGCAACCGCTACTGTGGCGCTGACTCATTTCTCATTTCTGTACCCTTTACACGTGTAACACTGAAACAAGCATCTTTGGAGTCAGAAATGAGGATTTTAATCAATTAAATACCCATAATCACCAGAGGAAAACGATTTGGGATCTTGGTCAGCTGCTGGTCTATAAGGGGTCACGCAGATTTCACGTGAATAAAATTAAAATAAACGATCGTATACAAGAAAACGTGCTAGCAATGCTTCCATCATCCAGTGCCAAAATAAGATATTTGAGAATGTCCGGAATGTAGGTTATTACTTCCCCTGACGGCTATGTCCCCCCCTCCCCCACCCCACCCCAAATATCAAAACATCCTTCAATGCTCAATGTCAAACCTTAAAAGTTTGTTTACATACACAGCCTAACACGAAAACATAACACACTATATCGTGTCTGAATGGGAAAGGGGAGTGTAGGTAGCATACATAGGAATAAAGTATATATATACATAGCAACATGTCAACGGCCGTGTACTAATGAATGTCTGTTGGAACCATCTCTTAAAGCATCGTGTATGATTGCTTAACTTGTATTAAAACATTATACTCGTGTACTGCTGTGCATGTAGACGACCTATCTTGAAGGTTATACCAAAGGCATTGACGCTGGCATTATCAACGTTACGGTTATTGTGCGAGTAAAGCTGACAGCTGTACAAAAGATTCTTTACAACAAACGTGTTGAAAACAAAAAGAAAGGCTGGAATTGCATGTAAATATTTATATAAATCAGCCTTGTCATGAGATCAACGTTAAAGTAGTTTAAAATAATTAGATGTTAAAGAAGGAAATAGCTAATGATACAAGGGTCAGAAAAATGCAGCGTCGGTCGTAATAAACATAGAAGTAATCAGTAGTTAAAATGGTCTCTAATCAGTTTTAATCTCTCTATATTTATGTAATCCTTTGTGTTTCTGTCTTTGTCGGTGACTACTGATAAAGCTCATAATGCGAAACGTTTGTTATATTGGGGACTGGGTGGTCTAGAGGTAAAGACGTCCAGCCTCTGGGCAGGAAGGTCCCGGGTTCGAATACCACCACAGGCGGTGGTGATAAAAAAAAAAACATCCGTGGTCCCACCCTCCCCCCCCCCCCGCACCCCAGGTCTCTGGGTAGTGAGATCCGATGCCTAGCCCTCACGGAAACGGGCGATAAACAACAACTCCCGTCTGCACCCTTGGCAGTTTCAAAGTTGAAACGAGTAGGCCAACAATGGCCGCTGTCTGGTAAAAATAATTTGCTATTAAGCGAATTCACCTATCTCTCCCGAGGACCGATATATCGGGTCGGACGGCGCAGATGGTACGACTTTGTCGTCAACTAGCGACACAACGCATCCACGTCCACTTAAAGACTGAACGATAAAAATGGAGTTTGATATTTAGTCATGCTGCACATTTATTATTTATTTTTTTTTATCATTTTCCCACTCATTTACATCCGCTTTACCACAAACTTATGGTTTTATATTATACGCATTTAAATGCTTGTACCTATAGTTATTTTAATAATCAGTAAATTGAAAATTAACATATGCATTGATCCAAAACTGCACATATAAGTAGAACGCCTCTAATGAAGTAGTTAAAACAACGTCAGTGTGAGGCAGTTGTCTGCCCATTATTTAAGTGATGGATAGTCCTGTGGACTACGTATATGGAGTCACGAGCTAGCTCTATGGGACCCTAATAGAACGGTAGGTCCACAGACATCTCGATGAGACATCTCGACGGCTCTGTTTATTAATTCAAAACATCCAGCACTGAACTCATCATGACCAGGAGTGACAGGTACATACACACTGTTATTGAAGCAGCTATTGGGGACAGCTATATGATTATGTTATATATATATTAAAACTAATAATAGCAAAATGTTACATCTTCTCAACATTCCTGTATGGTACAGAAACAGGGACATTAGGCAAGAAAACAGAACAGAAAATTAAAGCCTTTGTGGATTTATAGAAGAATAGGTAGAATTGGATGGAAAGAAAAGAAAACAAACGATGAGGTTTTAAAACAACTAAAAATGAAAAGAGAACTGTTAAACACAATTCAAACAAGACACATGAGATTTTTCGGGCATGTTAAAAGACACGAAAGCCTAATAAAAGTAATCTTGGAAGGAAAAATACAAGATAAAAGGAACAGAAGCAGACCAAGACAAACATGGACGAGTAAAATCAAAAGACGGACAAGTCAGTTTATGACAATCTGCACCATCAAAGCAAGAGACAGAGTGGAATGGCGCTCCATGGTAGCCAACCTTCGGTGTGGAGACGGAACTCAATGATGATCATGGTGTTCTGGGATATCAGACGACATCGATAGATAATAGAGTAAATCAAATTCGACCCTCAAACGAGAATCGAACCTGATCCCTTTCTTGACTAGACCTTGTCACTGTGAAAGTAGATGCGGACGTTAACCAACTGCGAAATTCTTTCTCATTTAAATTCAAATTTAAAACAAGTACATGTTAATTCATTTAGCTGGTGATTTTCTCTTAAGTGCGCGCACACGTTCCCCGTTGGCACTAACGTTCATTTTCGTTCTAGTCACCGTGCTATATACAGGGAAAACATACATTTTATTCCTACTGTTATTTTTATTTCTCATTCTAGATCGAAATTATTATTATTATTATTTATTATTTGTCGTGTTAAATATGTATGTGTGTGTGTTGTAATTTTGCTCCTACTGAAGGCCTATTGAGCAGAAACGTTCTTCTAATTTGTTCGTCCACTCCATACGTAAAGCTTAAATATACCGCTTATTTTTCCTACATATTGTTGTTTCATTTCTTCAATGAACTTAGTCCGTTGTCAGCATTGCTTTTAACTGTCTATCGTCACGGCATGTTTCCAGTTGTCATAGGCATCGATGAATCATCATCATCATCAAGAACAGGGCCTGCTGTCATAGGTGATCATGTCTCTCCACAACTTTCGATCACGACAATTATTTATCATTTCTGTTGTTGACCTTCTGCCAAGCCATTCTCTTAAGCTGTCTGGTATCTTTTCTCTTTGCTTCCCTCTATCTCTTTGTCCCTCAATTTTCCCAGTTGTCACAATATACTCCAGCTGTTCTTTTCTCATGACATGGCCAAGAAATGATGATAGTTTCTTCCTAATATTGGAAATTAGCTCTCTCTGTTTTGTTTTGGCCTCTTTCAGAACGTTTTCATTACTCTTCTTAGCTGTCCATGATATTCTCAACATTCATCGGAAGGCAACAGAAAACCACCGTCGTAATTTCTTTATACAATCATGAATCGCCACAATAATAGAAATCACATCGATGAATAGCAAGCACAGATTCACAGCAGTCGCCACTACCTGTACAGGACACATTTCTTATCTCACCCCCCGGTAGGAGCATTAACAAAGAAATATCATATCATGGAACGAGCCTTCTTCAGTGGTTCCTTTCCCACCACCCTTTCTGTGCTTATAGGAAACTGTGAGTTCGAGTCCCTGTAGGGTTAGCAGTTTTGTCTTTGTCGGGGGTGGAGTAAAAATTCAGACTCGAACACGTCATGACGACTGCACTGGACAGGCGACCGTATTCCTCGCTCTTATATATACTCCCAGCTGACCCTAGCAATTTTATAATCCCGTTAAGATAGACACTAACTCCCCGTTTCTATGGTTGTTATCACCGGCTATGATCAATATTGATTTTTGGTCATTATTTGGTAAAGCTAGTCTCAAAATATGTCTTGGAGTCGTATTAATCGAATCATTTCAATATTGAATGTTGTTAAAAGACTATATGTTGGGTAAATGTAATTCTGATGAGTCTATGTTTGATGAGTCTACGTTTGATGAGTCTATATCCAATAAGTCTGTATCTGATGAGCCTATGTCTAATGAGTCTATGTCTGATAAGTCTGTGTCTGGTAAGTCTATGTCCGATAAGTCTGTGTCTGATAAGTCTATTTCTGATAACTCTATGTCTGATGAGTCTATGTCTGGTATGTCTATGTTTGATAAATCTCTGTCTTTTGAGTCTATGTTTGATAAATCTATGTCTGATGAGTCTATGTTTGAATAATCTATGTCTGATATGTCTGTATCTGATGAGCCTATGTCTGATGGGTTTATGTCTGATATGTCTGTGTCTGATAAATCTATGCATGATGAGTCTATGCCTGATGAGTCTTTGTCCGATAAGTCTGTGTTTGATGAGTCTATGTCCGATAAGTCTGTATATGATCAGTCTATGTCAAATGGGTTTATGTCTGATAAGTCTGTGTCTGATAAGCCTGTGTCTGATGAGTCTGTCTGATAAGACTATGTCTGATTAGTCAATTTTTGATGAGTCTGTATGATAAGTCTATATCTGAAGAGTCTATGTCTGATAAGTCTGTGTCTGATAAGTCTATGTCTGATGAGTCTATGTCTGACATGTCTATGACTGATAAGTCTATGTTTGATGAGTCTGTATGGTAAGTCTATATCTGATGAGTCTATCTCTGATAAGTCTATGTCTGATAAGTCTATGTCTGATAAGTCTATGTAAAATGAGTCTGTCTGATAAGACTGTTTCTGATAAGTCTATTTCTGATGCGTCAATGTCTTATAAGTCTATGTTTGATGAGTCGGTCTGATAAGTATATGTCTGATAAGTCTATGCCTGGTTAGTCTATGCCTGGTGAGTCTATGCTTGATAACTCTATGTTTAATGAGTCTATTCCAAATAAGTCTATTTCTGATAGTCTATGTTTGGTGAGTCTATGTTTGACATGTCTATGTCTGATGCGTTTAAGTCTGATGAGTCTATGACTGATGAGTCTATGTCTGATGAGTCTATCTGATAATCTATGACTGATGAGTCTATGTCTGATGAGTCTATGCCTGATGAGTCTATGTCTGATGAGTCTATGTCTGATGATTCTATGTCTGATGAGTCTATGTTTAGTGAGTCTATGTTTTATAAATATATGTCTGATAAGTCTATATCTGATGAGTCTGTGTCTGATGCGTCTATATTTGATAAGAAAGTATCTCCTGGTAGAGAATAAAGCTGTTGATAGTAACCTCTCCTGTCTATAAAAGCGGATGAAGGTCATTGCTTGACCGCCTGCAATTTTATTCCATTAATCCCTTACCCGCAGCTGACTGTTCCGCG
Source organism: Megaustenia siamemsis (assembly GCA_032433765.1). Taxonomy (NCBI): domain Eukaryota; kingdom Metazoa; phylum Mollusca; class Gastropoda; order Stylommatophora; family Ariophantidae; genus Megaustenia; species Megaustenia siamemsis. The sequence continues at coordinate 64,296,264 of JAVIAB010000117.1, forward strand.
CTTCATGTTTATTATATCCTTGTCAGTACTCTAGATCTACGGCAGTGCATGAGCTGAAAGCAGTTAGCAACTCATAGCTGCCTGCTGACGTCAATATCAGTGAAACTAAAACTCATCAACATCGAATTCCACTTGCAGGCAGTAATACTTGAAACAAAAAACTATTCTGACCAAAATAGCAGCACACAAAGGGTCGTGCTAGTCAGATGTGCTAAGCCAAAGATCGCAAATAACGACGCAATTACTCCCATTAACGCCCATTAGAGAACCGCCGATATAGAAAAGTAAACATCATGCACACACAGAAAAGAAAAGACACATCCACCAACAGAGAAATAAAAATGTATTTTTGTCTTTACCGTTTATATAACATGAGTACAACTTCGCACCCTGTGTTGGTGACGTAATATGTACAACACAGAACGTAGGTTATCAAGTACATCTCGTATTTTTATTTCGGCATTTATATTACAACCGGATCCAAAAGATACGTCTCATGTAGGTTTAACCATGACGTCATCGATACCCGACATTACAATAAATCTGTCTATCGATGTTTACTTTATGACAGTTTGTGAAGTACAAATTAACGAGATTATTTGTTTAGAAAGTTTGGTACTTGTGAAAAAATTCAAGATATAATAGAAGTGATAAGTAAAACAAGATCCGAGAATGATCACGCGCTTGGAAATCCAACTTCAAGCATTATCAGACAGGATCTCGTCTGGAACCAACAGGTATTCCCAGACCTTCATGTTGATCAAGCGGGATGTTGTCTAAATTCAAGAGAGCTGCGATGAGATTGGGGGGTGTGGGGGGGGGGGGGAGGATTGTAAATCAGTTGATCGTTTTATACTGCGGGATTTGTTGAGTTCTATTGTTGAGTTCTATTGTTGAGTTCTATTGTTGAGTTCTATTGTTGAGTTCTATTGTTGAGTTCTATTGTTGAGTTCTATTGAACAGTTGCTCGATGAGGGTAATCTCACGATTAACTAAGCAACCAACTAACCACCTAACTAACTAAAAAAAAAAATAACCATTCATCAAACCAACCCAACATTAGCCAACTAACTAACTAATTAACTAAACAACTAACCAACCACTAGCCAACTAACCACCTAACTAACTAAAAAAAATAACCATTCATCGAACCAACCCAACACTAGCCAACTAATTAACTAATTAACTAAACAACTAACCAACCACTAGCCAACTAACCACCTAACTAACTAAAAAAAAAATAACCATTCATCGAACCAACCCAACACTAGCCAACTAACTAACTAATTAACTAAGCAACCAACCAACCAACCACTAGCCAACTAACTACCTAACTAACTAAAAAAAAATAACCATTCATCGAACCAACCCAACACTAGCCAACTAACTAACTAATTAACTAAACAACTAACCATCAATCTAGCGAACCATCCATCCAACTAACCCAACACTAGCCAACGAACTAACTAATTAACTAAACAACTAACCATCAATCTAGCGAACCATCCATCCAACTAACCCAACACTAGCCAACGAACTAACTAATCAACGAAACAACTAACCATACATCTAGCCAACCATCCGTCAAACCAACCAACCAAGAGCTTACTAACTAATTAACGAAACAATTAACCAACCAAGTAGCAAACAAACTAACTAACTAACTAAACAACTAACCTACCAACTAACTAACTAACCCACTAACCCACAGGGAAGGAGGAAATACGTAAAGTTTAGAAACACAAGAAGACGAAACCTAAGACTACAAACACAACATAGAGCAGAATAATGTTGGAGAGCTATTGTTTATAACTTTTGTCCAAATAGAGAGTGTGCAAGAAATCGCAGAAAAAGAAATAAAATTGAAGCTTCTCTCTGTTCAGTTGTGGAAATACGAGGTTACTGCAAACCTGATTTCTAAAGTTGAGGCAATCCGTCACTTAAAACAAGTAAACAGGACGTTATAAAAGAGGCACAAGCAAAAAGAAAGATAATTCCCAACGCCAGAGAGAAGCAGTCATCATTTTTGGGGGCGATGTAAGCGAGATGGTGAAGTAAAAATAGTAAATTTCACTCCCTTTGCCTGCTAGGCGTATGCGGAATATGATTTTAGTGATCATATTTTTCCATGACTGTGCCACATTTGTGGGTGATGTGGTCGATATTACGCCAAGTCGTTTTTACTTCCAAGAAAAATCTCTGGTACCTAATTTTAGGGGCCGGGTGAACCACGCAGTCCTATCCGAAAAGTCTGCTACTTCCGGGAATCGAATACAACCGCTTCTGGCTAGGAAGCAAACCCACTAACCACTCAGCCACTGAGGCTCCTGAGATTATAACAGATGAAACAATTGTATCATCATCATCATCATTGAGTGCCGTCTCCGCAACAAAGGTTGGCTACCATGGAGCGCCATTCCACTCTGTTTCTTGCTTTGATGGTGCTGATTGTCATAGGTTGACTTGTCCATCTTTTGATGTTACTAGTCCATGTTAGTCTTGGTCTGCTTCTGCCTCTTTTACTTGTATTTTCCCTTCTAATATTACTTTTAGTAGGCTGTTCTGTCTTTTAACATGCCCTAAATATTTCATTTGTCTTGTTCTAATTGTGTTCGGTAGTTCTCTTTTCATTTTTAGTTATTTTAAAACTTCATCGTTTGTTTTTCCTTTCCATCCAATTCTACCTATTCTTCTATAGATCCACATTTCAAAGGCTTCAATTTTCTGTTCTGTTTCTTGTCTGATGTCCTTGTTTCTGCACCATACAGGAATATTGAGAAGATGTAACATTTTGCTATTCTTAGTTTTAGCCCTGGTGTTATTTGTTTTTATGTTAGTATATTTTTCATGGCATTAAAATTACTATTTGCCATACCTATTCTTTTGTTTATTTCAGTTTTACATTTTCCATCATTGGTTATAGTGTGTCCCAGGTAGTTGTAGCTCTGAACTGTCTCCAGATGTATTCCTTCAACTTTGATATTTAATTGTAGGTCTTGACATTTGTCTTTGTTTATGATCATAGTTTTAGTCTTTTCGATATTCGTATCTAGTCTATATTTTTGCTTGTCATGTTTATTAAACAATTGTAGTGAAAACACAAAATACAAAAAGCATGTTTATCTGTAAATTCTTACGCGTATTCTTTTGTACGAAGTCATGGCTTACGTTTGTGTATTTTCTGTGCTTTTCTCGTTTATTATTTTTTTGGCAATGTTTGGTTATATCCAGTTTTGTCCCTAAAGTCTGGACACATAGCAAAAATACATATTTTCATGAAATCAAATTTATAATGAAATTAATTATAAATATGATTAATTTATTAAAATTTTAATCAATTGCTTTATAAAATAACGTCTCCAATATGATTTCCATTAATTGTGATGTAAAGGTGGAGACGATTTGTAAAATTCACGCGAAAGTTAAGAGATCATTGATTGATCTCTGAGCATGCCCACTGAGAGGTACTAGTTCAATTCTTTCTTATTTCAACAAGGCCAAATTTAATCTGTAATAAAGTAAAGTAAAGAGCCTCATAAATCACCTACATTAGGTGACATCACGCCACGTGGCGTATAGGGAATATGGTCACTAACACCTATGGTGTTAGTGACCATACATTTTCCAGACCTTCGGCACATGATCTTTGGCGTAATGTGGTCGGTATTACGCCCGTGCCACTTTACTTTCCCAGAAAAAAAATTCCGGTACCCATTAAAGGCTGGGTTAACCCGGAAGCCGTCTATTGGTTTCGATCCTTACCTTTGTTAAATTTAATCTGTGAAGGATACAAAATTATAGTTTCTGAGATTGTATATGCGTCCTGACTTTCATTACACCCTGTACACGTCCTTCTGGCTATCGTAACATGACTACGTTCATGGAAGAAAAAGTTAGATTTGGCACTTACATTAGGTGATTTATGAGGCAGGGTGATCAGCTACACTTACATTAGGTGATTTATGAGGCAGGGTGATCAGCTACACTTACATAAGGTGATTTATGAGGCAGGGTGATCAGCTACACTTACATTAGGTGATTTATGAGGCAGGGTGATCAGCTACACTTACATTAGGTGATTTATGAGGCTGGGTGATCAGCTACAATTACATTAGGTGATTTATGAGGTTGGGCGATCAGCTACACTTACATTAGGTGATTTATGAGGCAGGGCGATCAGCTACACTTACATTAGGTGATTTATGAGGCAGGGTGATCAGCTACACTTACATTAGGTGATTTATGAGGCTGGTTGATCAGCTACACTTACATTAGGTGATTTATAAGGCTGGGTGATCAGCTGCACTTACATTAGGTGATTCATGAGGAAAGGTGATCAGCTACACTTACATTAGGTGATTTATGAGGTTGGGCGATCAGCTACACTTACATTAGGTGATTTATGAGGTTGGGCGATCAGCTACACTTACATTAGGTGATTTATGAGGCAAGGTGATCAGCTACACTTACATTAGGTGATTTATGAGGCAGGGTGATCAGCTACACTTACATTAGGTGATTTATGAGGCAGGGTGATCAGCTACACTTACATTAGGTGATTTACGAGGCAGGATGATCAGCTACACTTACATTAGGTGATTTATGAGGCAGGGTGATCAGCTACACTTACATTAGGTCATTTTTGAGGTTGGGCGATCAGCTACACTTACATTAGGTGATTTATGAGGCAGGGTGATCAGCTACACTTACATTAGGTGATTTATGAGGCTGGGTGATCAGCTACACTTACATTAGGTGATTTATGAGGCAGGGTGATCAGCTACACTTACATTAGGTGATTTATGAGGTTGGGCGATCAGCTACACTTACATTAGGTGATTTATGAGGCAGGGTGATCAGCTACACTTACATTAGGTGATTTATGAGGTTGGGCGATCAGCTACACTTACATTAGTTGATTTATGAGGCAGGGTGATCAGCTACACTTACATTAGGTGATTTATGAGGTTGGGCGATCAGCTACACTTACATTAGGTGATTTATGCGGTTGGGCGATCAGCTACACTTACATTAGGTGATTTATGAGGCAGGGCGATCAGCTACACTTACATTAGGTGATTTATAAGGTTGGGTGATCAGCTACACTTACATTAGGTGATTCATGAGGAAAGGTGATCAGCTACACTTACATTAGGTGATTTATGAGGTTGGGCGATCAGCTACACTTACATTAGGTGATTTATGAGGTTGGGCGATCAGCTACACTTACATTAGGTGATTTATGAGGCAAGGTGATCAGCTACACTTACATTAGGTGATTTATGAGGCAGGGTGATCAGCTACACTTACATTAGGTGATTTATGAGGCAGGGTGATCAGCTACACTTACATTAGGTGATTTACGAGGCAGGATGATCAGCTACACTTACATTAGGTGATTTATGAGGCAGGGTGATCAGCTACACTTACATTAGGTCATTTTTGAGGTTGGGCGATCAGCTACACTTACATTAGGTGATTTATGAGGCAGGGTGATCAGCTACACTTAGATTAGGTGATTTATGAGGCTGGGTGATCAGCTACACTTACATTAGGTGATTTATGAGGCAGGGTGATCAGCTACACTTACATTAGGTGATTTATGAGATTGGGCGATCAGCTACACTTACATTAGGTGATTTATGAGGCAGGGTGATCAGCTACACTTACATTAGGTGATTTATGAGGTTGGGCGATCAGCTGCACTTACATTAGGTGATTTATGAGGCAGGGTGATCAGCTACACTTACATTAGGTGATTTATGAGGTTGGGCGATCAGCTACACTTACATTAGGTGATTTATGCGGTTGGGCGATCAGCTACACTTACATTAAGTGATTTATGAGGCAGGGCGATCAGCTACACTTACATTAGGTGATTTATAAGGTTGGGTGATCAGCTACACTTACATTAGGTGATTTATGAGGCAGGGCGATCAGCTACACATACATTAGGTGATTTATGAGGCAGGGTGATCAGCTACACTTACATTAGGTGATTTATGAGGCAGGGTGATCAGCTACACATACATTAGGTGATTTATGAGGTTGGGCGATCAGCTACACTTACATTAGGTGATTTATGAGGCAGGGCGATCAGCTACACTTACATTAGGTGATTTATGAGGCAGGGCGATCAGCTACACTTACATTAGGTGATTTATGAGGCAGGGTGATCAGCTACACTTACATTAGGTGATTTATGAGGCAGGGCGATCAGCTACACTTACATTGGGTGATTTATGAGGCAGGGCGATCAGCTACACTTACATTAGGTGATTTATGAGTCAATGCGATCAGCTACACTTTTATTAGGTGATTTATAAGGTTGGGTGATCAGCTACACTTACATTAGGTGATTTATGAGGCAGGGCGATCAGCTACACTTACATTAGGTGATTTATGAGTCAGGGTGATCAGCTACACTTACATTAGGTGATTTATGAGGCAGGGCGATCAGCTACACTTACATTAGGTGATTTATGAGGCAGGGCGATCAGCTACACTTACATTAGGTGATTTATGAGGCAGGGTGATCAGCTACACTTACATTAGGTGATTTATGAGGAAGGGTGATCAGCTACACTTACATTAGGTGATTTATGAGGCAGGGCGATGAGCCACACTTACATTAGGTGTTTTATGTGGCTGGGCGATCAGCTGCACATACATTAGGTGATTTATGAGGCTGGGTGATCAGCTACACTTACACTAGGTGATTTATGAGGCAGGGCGATCAGCTACACTTACATTAGGTGATTTATGAGGCAGGGTGATCAGCTACAACCTACCGCTTGTAAAAAAATAAACATTCTACACGTTGCAAAGATTTGGCAAGCACTAGACTCAATGAAAGTAGAGAACAATCCACAAGAGTTGGGATGGGATGTACGGAGGGCCTTGTTCGAACATATGTTCATATGAATGGGATGTATAGAACTTTTACTTTTTTATTATTGGTAATATACATCATCATCATGTGACACACCGGTTGCTAAACACGATGTCCTTCAACAATTTTCTATCCACAGTACATCGTATTAATTCTGTTGTTGACTGTTGTCCATGTCATGGCACCAAGCTATCTACTATCTTCTATCCTTGACGTCAGCGATCTCTCTGTCCATGTATGTTGTCAGTTGTGACAAAGTACTTCAATATGCAGCCACCGTGAATTATAAAATGTAAGAAAAGTGTAAGCAGTGGGCTTTAATAGGAAGGTTGGGTTGTCAACCGCTGAAGTGAACAAGAAGCATATTGCGAAGTTTGGAGGTAATAAACGTGTGGCGGATCTACACAAGAGGGAAGGTGTACTAATATCATCAACCGATTGCGTTATAATATAAGCAGATGAAAGATGGAAGGAGGGAGGGAGATAGATAGAGAGAGATTAGACAGACAGACAGGGAGCCAGTCAGACAGACAGACAGACAGACAGACAGACAGACAGACAGACAGACAGGCAGGCAGGCAGGCAGGCAGGCAGGCAGGCAGGCAGGCAGGCAGGCAGGCAGGCAGGCAGGCAGGCAGGCAGACAGACAGACAGACAGACAGACAGACAG
>JAVIAB010000117.1:64306325-64386325 GCA_032433765.1 Megaustenia siamemsis
AAATACTGCACCTCAGGACAGGAAATACAGACTTCCATCTACTAAACTACTACTGTCCGAGTGACCGCCCACTAGCACTAGACACAATTACATTAAAAGAAAGAATAATTGTATGTGGAGACTTTAACAGCCATTCACAGAGCTGGGGCTATGAAGATATGGACAAGAGAGGTGAAGAACTTGAAAATTGGCAGGATGACAATGGGCTTATACTATTAAACCAGGCAACAGATCCACCAACATTCTATTCCAGATCATGGCATACCACATCTACACCAGACCTTGCTTTCCATTCACCAGACCTGGATTGGAATATCACACGTATTGTTGGGAAACAACTTGGAGGCAGCGACCACCGACCTGTCTTTTTAGTGGTGCAAAATGAGGCCGTCAGGGAGAGCAGCACTCTCTCCAGATGGAATTACAAAAAGGCAGACTGGAAAATGTATCAACATTACACCAGTGTACTGACTAAAGATCTAAATACAGACAGAGACATCAACAAAATAGTTGATGAATTCAGTAGACTAATAATACAAGCTGCCAGTGAAACAATACCCAGAGGGGCACGGAAACACTACAAACCATACTGGAATAGTGAACTAGAGCAACTGCACAATGACATGGAAACATCTCGAAAACAAGCAGAAAATAACCCCTGCCAGGAACACCACAATAACTATCAGCATGCTAAAGCCAAATTTCAATGGGCTAAACTACAAGCCAGACGGAGAAGTTGGAAAGAGAAAACAGAGTACATGAATCTAGAACGAGACACAAGAAAAGTGTGGAAGCTTGTAAAACAGCTGAATGATGAGGGTACAGAAGGGAACACAAAAATTACACTGAAGAAGGATGGAAACATTCTAACAGGTAAACATGCAGCAAATCACTTTGCAGACTCCTTTGCAAATGACAACAATATTGAAATTAGCCTAGAGAAACGTCAAGAGACCCGTCTAAAACAACAAAATGCAAGACAAGAAGAGACTGCACATGAAGTCATGGAAATACCCATTACACAAAGAGAGCTAGAGCTGGCAATATCCAAATTAAAAATGAAAAAGTCACCAGGTAGTGATGGAGTGTCTAATGAAATGATTAAGAACTTGGGAACTGCAGCTAAAGCAAAACTACTGCAGATCTACAACATTTGCTGGATCACAGGTAAAGTGCCACAGGCATGGAGAGAAGCAATTATGATACCATTACTAAAGCCAGGAAAAGATGGTTCAATGACATCCAGCTATAGACCAATCAGCCTTACAAGCTGTTTGTGTAAAACAATGGAACGTATAATCAATCTCAGACTGCAGTGGTACCTGGAAAGTGAAAATCTCCTTGTCCCACAACAAGCAGGCTTTAGACAGTGTTACTCTACCGAAGATCAGGCAACCTATCTTTCCCAGGAAATTGAGGATGCGTTTCAAGAAAAGAAACTGGTACTAGCAGCATGGATAGACCTAAAGAAAGCATTTGATAAGGTATGGAAGGAAGGGCTTTTGAAGAAACTGAGAAATTATGGAGTAAATGGCAGGATGTACAAATGGGTCAAAGCATACCTGCATAACAGGAGAGCCAGAGTGCAACTGGATGGTCTTAAGAGTAAGAAGGTCTTACTGCGCCAGGGCGTTCCACAGGGAGGGGTACTATCTCCAACACTTTTTCTGATCTACATCAATGACCTAGTTACTGAACTACCACATGGTATCAAAGTGGCAATGTATGCAGATGACTTGGTAATGTGGTGCACAGAGGAGTATGCAACAGTGGCCTCCAAATTGTTACAAAGAGCTATGAATGCACTGAATTCATGGACAAATAGATGGTGTATCAGCATCAATACAGACAAATGCAGTACTACACTTTTCACTCTTTCCCCAAAACAAAAAGCAGGAGCCATCTATATAAACAATGAGCCTGTGAAAGAAGACATACAGGCTACGTATCTCGGAGTTACATTTGATAACAAACTATCTTGGAAACAGCAGATAAATAAGGCAACCCAAAAAGCAAGGAGAAAATTGGCTATTCTAAGAAAGCTGTGTGGAACTACGTGGGGTGCGAGTGGGAAAATACTCAGTAAAGTTTACCAACAGAGTATACGCCCACATTTAGAATATGGATCATCTGCATGGTGTTCAGCATCAAACACCACACTTCAAGAACTGGATAAAGTACAAAACCAGGCACTTAGGGTCATCACAGGAGCAATGAAATCAACACCAATATTAGAGATGGAGAAATTGTGGAGGATACCAGCACTGAGAGAACGGAGGGACACAAAGGTGCTGATACAGGCAGAAAAATTTGCTTGCATGCCGAGACATCCAATGAAGGACCGATTCCAAAATCTTGCATTGGGACGACTTAAGAGAAGCAGTTTTATCCACCAAGCCAAGCGTATTAGTAGACAAACACCAGACATGCCAAGAGCTGTTAACCCCCTACTGCCCATACCAGAACAGACTTCCTGGACAGAGGAATCTGGATTATCAGTTCAAATACGGACAGAAGTGAAAGGAATAGTTGATAAAGAGGAACAGAATAGTCTACAGCGAAAAACAATAACTCTCAGTTTCCTGGATGAAGAATACCCACAAGACCTATGGATTCGTGTGTATACAGATGGATCAGCACAGAATGCAGTAAAAAATGGGGGAGCAGGTGCATATATAGAATACCCAAATAACACTAGGGATATGAATAAAATAGCAACAGGGAAATATTGTCACAATTATGATGCAGAAATACAAGCAATAAAGTTAGCAATAGAAAAACTGCTGAACATTAATCTTAGCCCGCAGCCTGTAGTGTTTTTGACAGATGCAAGATCAGTACTCCAGGCACTACAATCCAGAAAATTACCACATCTGCAGACCTTATTGACTGAACTCTGCAAGCACCACAGGGTTGCCCTGCAGTGGATCCCATCTCACTGTGGAATACCAGGAAATGAGAAAGCAGATCAGTTGGCAAAGGAAGGTTCAACAGGCACACAACTAGATACACCTGTTACATACCATCATAAGAAACAGATAATCAAATCAATCAGAGGACCACAAGCCCCAAATCAGGATGCCTTTTATAATATGAATAGATATGAACAAGTTATCATTATACGTCTCAGAACAGGACACAATCGACTCCATAGTCACATGTATACAAAATTCAAGATCGGCACCTCAACTACTTGTACATGTGGACAGGCGCCCCAGACTGCTGAACACATACTTCAAGACTGCACTGAATATAGTAGACTGAGGAAAATCCATTGGCCCATAGATACAACACTACAGACAAAACTATATGGGCCACTGCAAGAATTACAAAAGACAGTAACATTTATACAGGAAACGACATTGCAGATATAGACAATGCTTCAGGCGAACGAAAGATAGATAGATAGACAGTAAATGCAATTTTCATTTTAGTATATAGTATTTCCTTATTGTATATGTTTCCGGGTTTTAATTTTATTATTAAAAGTATTCTTTTTTAATGCTACCTTCAATTATGTGTATTTTATGTTTGTCAAAAATCGATATTGTATCGGGTCTTGGAACTGATTAATTCATTTCCATTATTTCTAGTGGAAAAATACTTATTCAGACTTCGAACAATTCAGAGTTCAAACAGTCTTCCGGAACGTTTTCAGTTCAAAGTGCGAGACACAAATATATTTATACAAGTAATGACAAACAATACACGCAGTACATGGAATCATGCAGTAAAGCCACAAGCAGACATTTTCTTATATTTTTGTAGAATGATAACTGTGTGAAGAAATTATAAACAGACGAGAATATTCAATGCTGGAGGCGAGTCGAGGCCACTTGTTATTTGTTTTTCTATAGAAAAGCCAATTCTGACCTATGGAAGCGAATCACGGACAGTAGACAAACAAATGAAAAGACGATTAGAGGCCACAGAGATGGGATTTCTCAGAAGAATGTTGAAAGTTCCCTAGACAGCTAAAAAGACCAATGAGGAAGTTCTCAAAGAGGCCAACACAAAAATGGAGCTCTTAAAAAACATCAGAAAGAAACAATCAACATTTTTCGGGCACATCATGAGAAGATGAAAATTGGAATACTTGGTTACAACTGGCAAAATAAAAGGAAAGAGAGATCGCGGACGAAAAAGAGAGAAAATACTGGATAGCTTGGTGTCATGGCATGGAAAACAGTCAACAACAGAACTGATACGATGCACTGTAGATAGAAGATTGTGGAGGGACATGATCACCTACGCCAACCGGTATGGCTCATCATGATGATAGAAAAACATCTTTTTCATCCTTCTCTCCTATTTATATTCATATACTTCTTAGTTTTCATTGGGAGCCGCGATAGCTCAGTGGTTAGTGAACTTTACTACAAAGGTCAAGAGGTCGATCGACGGCTTCGGGGTTCACCCAGCCTTAAATGGGTACCGGATTTTTTCTGTGAAAATAAAGCGGCGCTGGAGTAATACCGACTACATTACACCAAAAATCATGTGCCGAAGTTCTGTACAAATTATGATCACTAACACCATATTCCCTATGCGCCACTTCGCGTGACGGAGTTCTTTACTTGTTTTTTTTTTTAATCTCAATTTACAAGGAAAACTGACATTTCTTTTACATTATGTAACATTCACATATAAGCTGTGATAGCTTGCACCTTTCGCCTATACCAGCATATTGGTAACATACATTTTAAGAACTAGGTTTATTTTCCCACTTAGGCCTTTACTAACATTGTCGTGGTTCTGTTTCCGCAATCACCAAATAAAGTAGTAATGATGTCTTGATCAGCTATGAGTTGTTGATAACTTCTATAATTTTCATGCGCTGTTTAAGAGTTCCACAGACGCGCATGGAGACCGGAAAAAAATATTAAGATTTAGTTTTAAGAACAACTGGAATTAGGGACATATCAGGGGGTTGGTGAATAGTTTTAAAGAGGACACGAATTCTACCCATTCTTAAATAAGCATCGGAATTTGTCATAGAAGAAAAAGACGGCACTGGAATAATGCTGACCACACGACCGTTTAAAAAAATGTGCTAAATTTAATATAAACATGTACACTGACAGGGAACGGCGATAGCTCAGTGGTTAGTGAACTGGACTACAGAGGACAAAAGGTAGGGTGATCCCATCGACGGCTTCCGTTTCACCCAGCCTTTAATGGGTACCGGAATTTTTACTTGGAAAGTAAAGCGGCACGGGCGTAATACCGACCACATTAATTCAAAAATCATGTGCTGAAGGTATGTAAAATGTATGGTCACTAACACCATATTCCTTATACGCCACTTGGCGTGACGGGGGTACTTTACTTTTTTTTTTATGTGCACCGACACTATATTTTCTACTCGCAACGGAATTCTTTCTTTCTTTTATTGTTGTTTTTCCCCCTTTAAATAAACAAAGCACAAGGAAGAATTTAGGAACGCTGGAAATCACACACCCCATTTTTTCCCCCCTTGCAGCAAACTTTAGAACACGGAGCTAGATCTGTGAAAACATTCAATTTGATTACTGCCCAGGTTGAGTTTTAACTGGAAAAGACTTTCACCAAAACCTTATTTACATTAAGGCAATTAAGGGGAGGCGTCTATTGAATACGATACGCTACTCAACATTTATAGATCTGGGAAATTGTCTAAACAGAGACGATTGAATTAAACTCTGGGCTACATTTAAAATATTTTATAATGGGGACATGTTTGGGTAGCACATATCAGATGACATTATCAATTAAAAGTTATCAATGTGGCAGGTGCTAAAGATGAACCAGTCAGACATATCAATTAGTCACTCAAATCAAAAGCCTTTAGACCCATTTTTGGAGTTTAGCCAACAGACAAGATCCCTCCGTCTATCCCTATACTTGGACATATCTCTAAGTTATAGTTGAAGACTGTCAACCAGTGGATTGGGTGGACATTATCAATGCCCTCCGAGTTATGGGAAGAGAACAGGAATTCGACAACCATGAGTCCACGTTACTCCTTCGAATGAAAGAGATGGGAGTTAAGATGGGCACAGTCAGAAACGAGAAACTTAGAGGGCGTGTAAGAGGATTTAAGAGTAAGAAATCTTTGAAAGTGTTTGTTGAAGACCTATTCTCCACAGGGAGTTGAAAGGTAGAAGAGGAAGAATATTATCATTACAAACCTGACGGACAAGCTAATCGAGCGGTTTTTAAAAAAAAATATACCACGTACTAAAGGTTCTCTCCCCTGACTTACCAGACATATAGGTAATATGGTGTTTGTGGCTTTCTTTCTCCATGAGCACGGCGCTTTTCTTGATTGACGTGGTCAGTATCAATTTGGCTCGCCTTCCTTTCTTAGAGAAAGATCTCTTGGAACCAATTTTAGAGGCTGGATGAACCCCGGAGGCTGGTATGTGAAACAAACAAATTCAGCCACTTCTGGGAGTCTGACTAAATACCATGTTGAATGATGTTGTATACATTATATATTTTTATGCCACACCATCGTGCAAAAAACAAACAGGACAAATCTGAAACAAGTGCTACGCGTCAAATACTTGGGCACAATAATAACATCAGATGGAAGATGTGGAAGATATATATATATATATATATATATATATATATATATATATATATAATGGAATACTTGGTTAAAACTGGTAAAATAATAGGAAAGAGAGATCGCGAAAGACAAAGAGAGAAAATAATGGATAGCTTGGTGTCATGGCATGGAAAACAGTCAACAACAGAACTAAAATGATGCACGGTAGATAGAAGAATGTGGAAGTACATGATCACCTACGCTAACCGGCTTGGCACATGATGATGATGATGACATATATATGGTCTTTTGCGAACTTTACATAAGGCTTGAAAGCGGCAGATGTAGGTTTTCGATAGAAGATTTGCTGTTTTGTCGATCAGATTCTCTCATTGCTGATCTTGCTGGTATTAGAATAACAGGCCAGGCTGCAGAATGAACTAGGCAGTTTAATGTCAAGTGGCCTCGTCTGTTTTCTATTGCGCTTATGTTATAGCAGCCATCGCAATGGGAAATACATGGCTGGCCCAGATGTCATTTGCATTTTGAAAACTATTCCTTACTCCGCATTATTCTTTTTCTCATTGTCTCACTCCCTCCCTCCCTCTCTCTCTCTCTCTCTCTCTCTCTCTCTCTCTCTATTCTTACTCTACAGTGGAGTATCTTTTTTATTTTATAACTTTGGAAATATCATTATGTGCCATACCGGTTGGCGTTAGCAAACATGTCCTTCCACAATCTTCTATTCACAATTCATTTTATCAATTCTATTGTTGACCGTTTTCCGTGCCACGACACCGAGTTATCTAGTATTTTCTCTCTTTATTGCCCGCGATCTCTCTTTCATTGTATTTTACCAGTTGTAACCAAGTATTCAAACTTCTCATGACAGGCCCGACTAATGTCGATTGTTTCTTTCTGGTGTTTCTTAGAAGCTCCATTTTGAGAACACTGCTGGCAAGCTGCTGGAGAAAATAGTTGCCCGTCTTCTCCTGTCACCTTGAACAGAAACGCGCATTCCCACCCACACTCGGAGATTATAGATATAACAATGAGCCTATGACGTCTTCGAAGGCTTCCACAGACGAGAGGGGACATGTGCTGCTGCTATAGATCTGGAGGATGCATACAACAGGGTACCATTTGAATATCTCATGCATATGCTCCTTAAACTGGCGGTGCACCCCTTCCTCATTAGATGGATCGCCGCGACACTGTTTCAGAGGAAGGTGATGCTCAGATGTGGGAGTTGGTCTTCCGAGCCAACATCCATTTGTCCAGGGCTGCCACAAGGCCCACCATTGTCACCAGTTCTATTTAACGTGCACACAATAACGATCACGGAACAACAGCTGGATGGGAGGGAAAGAACTATGACTTTTGCTGATGATATTCTGTAATAGAGTTGAGTTAGTGAGAGCATGAGAGCAGGTAACTCAGTTGTTAACCGCTGCTCAATAGACTATAGCAGTGACAATTAAGTATGGTAATTTTCCAGAACAACAAGTTACGTTACGGTAGAAATATAGGGAGAGCAGAGGTTCATGTAAGGGTAGCACACAGAAGTGGGACGGAAGGAGGTAATGTCAGAATTGTTGGACGACACAGAATGCTTGGGTCCAAGGAAAATTTCACTCGGGTTTTCCAAGTCACAGTTGTTGTTGAGAGTGACCACCACACGAATAGCATGCCTTGACCCCATGACTTTGGCCCGTCTGATAAACAGCTACCAGGAGAGGTCATTGTCAGGAGATAATAAATAAGTGGTCATCCAACAAATAGGTCATGAGATGATGGTCACAAATAGTTTGTTTTGACAAAATTTAGACTAAAGTCAGGAAACGGTCAAGTTGTTGGACACGAAAACTGCAAGTGACCAACTCAAGTGACCAGAAGAGCGCTGCACGACGATTTTGATTGGGTGCTGATCTTGAGACGAAGAGAGTGGTTGGAGTATATAAACTTCAACACAATAAGTTTAAGTTAAGCAGTTCAGGATGAAGTAAGTTAGAATAGTCAGAACAGTTAAAAGTTAAGATTAGAAAGTGAAGTTAGTTAGCAAAGTCAGTTAGGAATCTCCAAGTTGTAGTTCAAGTCAATTTAGACGTTTTTATTGATAGAGACTTGATAAAGAGTATGATGAACTTTATATGAACATTAGTGTTGTGAAAGTATTGAGAGTTTCCAAGTTGTGTTTCATAATTATACAAGTTGTAAGCAGACAAAGTTGAATGACGTCTGATGAATAAGTTGTATGCCAATTATGCACTTGGGACATTACATAACCATCGGTGATAACCTACGTATGTCCCGAATTAAGTAACATTAATTTCAATAGTGCATTCAAGACTATAGATCATGGATAATAGAAGCAATCAATAAACTGATTATCATTATTTTTTCAAGAAGACTCTGTCATGATTTTACCTATTACCTGTTGTAAAATCAATGTAATGTGATGTGTTGTCAAGTTACAAGTACAAGTTATAATATAAAGAACAACACAACTGTATATCAATTCTGGTATATCGACAGGAAAGAGAAAGATGGGGAATCGCCTCCACAATGCTAGACGAACTCGATCGCATTTCTTCCTGGTGTGAGGTTTCAGGTGCCTTGGTTAATCCTAAAAAAGCATCAGTTTCATGGTTCTCCCTTAACAATCATATCGTTAATACGACCACACCGGTAGTACGAATGGGAGCTGATGAGGTGACCAGGGAAAAGTTGATGACATACCTCGGTGTTAAGTTTGATCGCAGCCTGTGTTTTCGGGACCACGTCGACCATGTGATAACAAAATCCCGCAAAGGATTAGCCGCCTTGAAGGTCATGGCAGCTGCCAACATCGAGCAGAGGCTACTTACTCTTCTGTTCCAGGGATTAGTCCTCGCACCAATCGAGTATGCCCTGGAAATTCTTACTGTCAGTACGACTCAAATTGATAGGCTGGAGAAAATACAAAATGAAGCCATGCGCATTATCTTGGGATGTACAAGGGACACTCCCTGTATAACAATGAGGTATCTTCTTGACTTTCCAACCATGTATGACAGAACCAAGATCCGGAGAGCACGAGCATACCTGAAAATTAGTACAGATAAAGAGCATCAATTGCACCACGTGCTGAACACAGGGAAATGTGATAGGCTAAAAAGAGGCAAATCATGGGTGGGCCGAGCAGAAGATGTCATCAAACAGGTCTGTGGGCTTACCAATATCAGCGTTGGTGAGGAGTGGATACCGGTGTCTACGTCATTCAAGGGGACTTTCTCGTGTATTGTCACACTCGACAGGAAAAGTAGGGAACAGAACCCGGTCGTGGGTAATGCTGAGGTCAACGGTATCATCAGCGATAACAGCGATGAGAAAGATGCAGTCATCTATACAGACGGATCTGTAAGACGACACCAAAGAAGTGCATGGGCATTTACAGCACGCTCGGCAGGCAGAATAGTCTACGAAGACAGTCGTGCATACGTCATAACCACGAGTAGCATGAAAATGGAGGCGATGGCAGTGATCAAGGCATTCAAATGGTTAGAGTCACAAGACTGCACCCACACATGTATACTGAGTGATTCGATGAGCATGATAAAAAAAGTGGAGGCGGGCTCTGTACGCATGCAATAGGTAGAGACGTTGCAGAAATCCAAAATACGTAAGGTCACCTTTGTCTATGTCCCTGGACATGCGGGAGTACGGGAAATGAAAGAGCTGACAGGTTGGCTAACTGTGCTGTCGTTGAGGACTGGCAACCAATGGATCGGGCGGACATAATCAATGCCCTCCGAGATGTGGGAAGAGCACAGGACTTCGACAAACACAGATCCACGTTACTTCTTCGGGTGATAGAAATGGGAGTTAAGATGGGCACAGCCAGAAATGAGAAACTTAGTGGCCGTATAAGAAGACTTATCAACCAACATAGAACTGGAGTCGTCAGTCGCTGGACACTGCGGGAATTGCTGAGGAGGGGACCTGAGCACCTATGGACATGTTCGGAGTGCAATGATGGTGACACGCATATAACTCAATAACTCAATAACCCATTTTTGCGTCGGCCTCTGATAATTTCCACTTTGGTTTTATTTAGCTTTTCAGTGAACTTTAAACATTTTTCTGAGAAATCCCATCTATGTGACCTCCAATCGTTTTTCTATTTATTTGTTATCCATGACTACTGTCTACTTCCATAGGTCACAATTGGCTCTATAAAGCACCGATGAGCTCTTTCTGTCACTTCTATTAACATAGACTTGTTGCACAAGACGTTTTTAATTTTCTGAAATGCCCTTTTGGCCTGAGCTATTCTGCTATTTATTTCTGTGGTGCAGCTTCTATCTGTTGTTATTATTGTGCCAAAGAATTTGTCGCGTTGCGCTTGTTTCAGATTTGTCCTGTTTTTTTTTTCTTTCTAATGTTGCATGGTGATGATGTTTATTTGTTCGATATGATCATTACGTCAGCTTTTTTTTACTATTCAGACTGAGACCTTTCTCGTTGCTTTCTTTCATTATTATTAACTGGAAATAGTGTCTTCGATTACGTTAGCAGAAATTAAAGACCAATAGTATATGCAACTCGGATAGACAATTAGCAAACTTAATCGAATCATTGAACGTGTTTAGTCGTTTAGATATCAATGAAGTCGTTCTCAGGATATCCAGGATGCGCAATTAAAGTGGTCAACGGCCGTTTCTTTTTCTATCGTGGGTTAAATAAAGACTCGAATCTGAACTCTGAGGAGTGACTGAGAATTGAGTAGATCTTTGGTTGTTTGGTTATGGAAGGCCCCGGTATCACTGCAAACGAATTAAAATCCATAATTGCTCAACCGCCCGTGCCAGTGGAATCATCCGAATTACTAACTCATCTCCCAAACAAAGAAAGGTATCTGTAGTCCCCATCGTAGCAGTCTCAGCACATGCCAAAAGATATAAGGCAAAACCGCACAGAAAGTGAACACAGACAACTGTTCCTTGTCATACGATATCATCATTCATCGTAAACAATTGGAATATCGAAACATGGTCAAAACGGATGAAACACACAGCTTGTGCACAGAACACCTAATTCAGTAGCTACGGCAACAAACCGGACTTGGAAAATGAGAAAACTGCAAGAAGGAGCACTGTCATACATTGAGTAGATGTAAATTGTATTGACTGAGAATTGAAAGAACTAAATAGTATTGACTGAGAATTTAATAGACCTAAATAGTATTGACTGAGAATTTAATAGACCTAAATAGTATTGACTGAAAATTGAGTAGCTCTAAATAGTATTGACTGAGGATTGAGTAGACCTAAATAGTATTGACTGAGAATTGAGTAGATCTAAATAATATTGACTGAGAATTGAGTAGATCTAAATAGTATTGACTGAGAATTGAGTAGATCTAAATAGTATTGACTGAGAATTTAATAGACCTAAATAGTACTGACTGAGAATTGAGTAGACCTAAATAGTACTGACTGAGAATTGAGTAGACCTAAATAGTATTGACTGAGAATTGAGTAGATCTAAATAGTATTGACTGAGAATTGAGTAGATCTAAATAGTATTGACTGAGAATTTAATAGACCTAAATAGTACTGACTGAGAATTGAGTAGACCTAAATAGTATTGACTGAGAATTGAGTAGACCTAAATAGTATTGACTGAGAATTGAGTAGATCTAAATAGTATTGACTGAGAATTTAATAGACCTAAATAGAAAAGAAAAGAGAAAAGATACAAAAGGGTTTAAGAGAATGGCATTGCAGAAGGTCAACAACAGAAATGATTTTAAAAAATGTCGAGATCAAAAGTTGTGGAGAGACATGATGACCTACGCCAGCAGGCATGGCGCTTGTTGATGATGACAGCACTGAAAACACCAACAAAACAATTCTGGGGTTAATGAGTTAAACCTTTCAGAGGTCGTACGAACATATTGTCCTTGACATACAGGTGTGAAGGTCAACGAAAGAGTGGGATGTGTAATTATAGAACAATTAACTAATTATGGAGAAGGGAGATAAAGGAGGTTAACTCGGTAGTCATCAATTTTTGACGAGGAAACGACAAGTAATAATGCTGCAAGAAGAGAGCTGTTGGAATACGGAGCCAAGCGTTGCGCAAGTGGAAGAAATAAAGGAGAGTAACTTTACGGTGTGTCTTTAATAAGCGAGCAAGTACATCCATCGACGCTAATATTTTTTTTAAAATTATCTACTAAAATTAACGCAACACCTTGGGAGCTAAGTACTTCTTCCTTTTCTTCTACGTCTTCTTCTTCTTTATTTTTCTTCTACGTCTTCTTCTTCTTCCTTTTCTTCTACATCTTCTTCTTATTCCTTTTCTTACACATCATCTTCTTCCCTTTCTTCTACGTCTTCTTCATCCCTTTCATTACGTCTTCTTCTTTTTCCTTTTCTTCTACGTCTTTTTCTTCCTCCTTTTATTATACGTCTTCTTCTTCTTCTTCCTTTTCTTCTACGTCTTTTTCTTCCTCCTTTTCTTCTACGTCTTTTTCTTCTTCCTTTTCCTCTACGTCTTCTTCTTCTTCCTCCTTTTTCTTCTACGTCTTTTTCTTCCTCCCTCTCTTCTACGTCTTCTTCTTCTTCTTCCTTTTCTTCTACGTCTTTTTCTTCCATCTTTCCTTCTACGTCTTGTACTTCTTCCTTTTTTTCTACGTCTTTTTTTTCCTCCCTCTCTTCTACGTCTTCTTCTTCTTCCTTTTCTTCTACGTCTTTTTTTTCTTCCTTTTCTTCTACGTCTTTTTCTTCCTCCTTTTCTTCTACGTCTTGTTCTTCTTCTTCCTTTTCTACTACGTCTTTTTCTTCCTCCTTTTTTTCTACGCCTTCTTCTTCTTCTTCCTTTTTCTTCTACTTCTTTTTCTTCTTCCTTTTCTTCTACGTCTTCTTTTACTTCCTTTTCTTCTACGTATTTTTCTTCTTCCTTTTCTTCTACGTCTTGTCTTCTTCTTCTTCCTTTTTTCTACGTCTTTTTCTTCTACGTCTTCTTCCTCTTCCCTTTCTTCTACGTTTTCTTCTTCTTCCTTTTCTTCTTCTTTCTCTCTTAGCCCTAGCGATCGTTGGGGCACCACTGACAAACTTCGTCAATCTTCTCCATTTCTCTGTATCTTCAGTCATTCTTCAGGGCTCTGTAAAGTCGAGGCCTGTCTATACTTTGATGTTATCTTCCCATCTATGTCTTTGTCTAACTCTCCCTTATGCTCCTTTCATAGTTTTTTTTTAATAGTTCAGATATTCAGATACTGATTTCTGTGCCAGACGATCGAGATATGTGACCAGCCATTTCATTTTGCGCTCCTTCACAACAGTGAAAAGGTCATAGTGTACTCCGATTACTTGTTGATAACTTCACGAACATTTCCAGTGTTTACACCATCTAAATAGGAGATGCCCAACATTTCACCGTAGCTTGTATTTTCTTAATACCTCTGGCGGCGACCGACCTGATATGGATTCAGAATCTATCTATCATCTATATATCATAAAGCGTGAGGAAGATACTGTTCAATCCATTTTTAACAATAGAAAGAAGAAAAAGAGTTCTTAAATGTTATGTAGAGCCAGTCTTAACATATGGATGTGAATCATGGAAAATATGACAACAGACAAGAATATCACTGGAGGCTGTAGAAATGTGGTTTTACAGAAGAATGTTGAGAATACCATGGACAGCTCAGAAGAGTAATGAAAATGTTCTGAAAAAAGCCGAAGCAAAAAGAGAGCTAATTTCCAAAATTAGGGGAAAAAAAACAACCATCATTATTTGGCCATGTAATGGGAAGGAAACAGCTGGAATATATTGTAACAACTGGAAAATTTGAGGGACGAAGTGATAGAGGGAAGCAAAGAGAAAATATATCAGTCAGCTTAAGAGAATGACTTGGCAGAAGGTCAACAATAGAAATGATAAATAACTATCGAGATCGAAAGTTGTGGAGAGACAAGATCGCCAACGCCAGCAGGCATGGTACTTTATGATGGTGATGAACTATCTTCTGTGTCTCATTTTTAGATAACATACCGTTGGCGTAGGCGATCATGTCCTTCCCAAATTCTCTGTTATAAGTACATCATATTAACTCTGTTCTTGACTGTTTACCATGCCATGACATAACACTATATAAAATATAGTATCTTCTCTCTGTGTCGTTCGGCATCTCTCTTTTCTTATATTTTGCCAGTTATGACAAAATTTTCACATTTCTCCTAAAAAATATCAGAAAGAAACAATCAACATTTTTTCGTGCACATCATGAGAAGATTAAAGTTGGAATACTTAGTTACAACTGGCAAAAATAAAAGGAAAGAGAGATCGCAGACGACAAAGAGAGAAAATACTAGATGGCTTGGTGTCATGGCATGGAAAGCAGTCAAACAACAGAACTGATACGAAGCACTAACGATAGAAGATTGTGGATGGACATGGTCGCCTACGCCAACCGGTATGGCACATGATGATGATTCAAATTTTCTTCTGCTGATGATGTGCCCGAAAAATGTCTATTATTGTCGATTTCTATCGAATAGACTAAAATATACTGCAGTTTCCCAACACTGCCTAGGAAGCTGCCAATTAATAATGAAACATCAGAGACCAGGAAGGCAGTCCAAATAAATGCAAACTGAAGTTTGAAGGAATGTAATACAACATGTATACAACATCATATCACCAAGCTTGTTCAATCTATACACTGAGCAAATCTTTAAAAACATCAATGAGATGCCAGGCCTTAACATTAATGGGAAGATAATCAATAACCTAAGATATGCTGATGATACTGTACTACTAGCAGAAAATCCTAAAGATCTACAACAATTACTTAATGAAATAAACACGACAAGCAAAAAATATGGACTACATATGAATATCAAAAAGACTAAAACTATGATCATAAAGAAAGAAAATTTACAAGACCTACAATTAAATAATATCAATTGAAGGAATACATCTAGAGACAGTTCAGAGCTACAACTACCTGGGGCATACTATAACCAGTGATAGAAAATGTACAACTGAAATAAATAAAAGAATAGGAATGGCAAAAAGTAATTTCAATGCCAATAAAAATATACTAACATCAAAACAAATAACAACAGGGCTAAAACTAAGAATAGCAAAATGTTACATCTTCTCAATATTCCTGTATGGTGCAGAAACATGGACATTAGACCAGACAACAGAACAGAAAATTGAGGCCTTTGAAATGTGGATTTATAGAAGAATAGGTAGAATTGGATGGAAAGAAAAGAAAACAAACGAGGAAGTTTTAAAACAACTAAAAATGAAGAAAGAACTACTAAACACAATTAGAGCAAGACAAATGAAATTTTGTGGTCATGTTAAAAGACATAACAGTCTAATAAAAGTAATATTAGAAGGGAAAATACAAGGTAAAAGAGGCAGACCAAGACTAATATGGACGAGTAACATCAAAAGATGGACAAGCCAGCCTATGGCAATCTGCACCATCAAAGCAAGAGACAGAATGGAATGGCGCTCCATGGTAGCCAACCTTCGATGCGGAGACGGCACTTAATGATGATGATGAGTACAACATGTACAAATGTGAAGGTTCCCTTCATAGATTGGTAGCCTTTTTGAGAATATGCTATTAGTGACTCTATTTATTTTCCTATGAATACGTACATTCTCGGTGTTGAAGTTCAGTACTACGCTTATACTTCCACCCCAAAAAAAAATCTCCTCTGCCTATTTTTAGAGCCTGGGTGAACCCCGGAGCTTTATCTGAAAAAAATCCCCCACTCGTGGAGGTCGAACACAAAGCCTTCTGATCAGGAAGTGAGCACACTAACAACTTAGCCACCGATGCCACAATACAGTGTGTGAAACAGTTTAATGAAAAGTATTATCAATGGATTTCCGGTCAAAATGACGGATAGGCGGCCAGAACCGATGAGGTTGTTTTCTCATATTCCAAGTCCAGCTTGCTGCCAGAGCTACTGAGTTTAGTGCTCTCTGGACACTGTGAGTTATGTTTTTCATCTGGGTCATGTTTCGATATTCCGATTGCTTACAATGAATGATGATATCGTATGAGGAAGGAGAGTTCAGCTGCGTTCACTTTCGGTGTCGCTTGGCCTTGTGTCTTTTGGCGTGTACTGTAACTGCTAAGATGTAGGACTGCAGCTACCTTTCTTTGTTTGGATCCTTCAGTGAGATGTTATGTTAATTCAGATGATTTCACTGGCACGAGCGGTTGAGCAATTGTGGATTTTTAATTCGTTTGCAGTGATACCGGGACCTTCGACAAACAAAAACTGCAATTATCAATGGAAAAGAAGAAGAAACAATGCACATAGTTCTGTTAACTAATCGCTAATTAGCAAACCGCTACAAAAAAAAAACTTATTTTTGTGGTAAGCTATATGTACACAAACGATATCTCGCTTTCCACCCCCATTCCCCACCCAAAAAAAAAACATTCATTTTAACTCACTTCAGTCGCTTTCTGATAAACCAATACAACGACTACCATGATTATCATTATCCTAGAACGCCACTTTATCGCGGCATTAACTGCCAACTACCCAGTCCTAATGCTAGATTACAATTACACATAAGTTGTACTTTACCTTTACTCTCCTTGACTTTCCGTCTAATTATACAGAGATTATTTTAAAATCTTCAGTTTATCTGCGTAAGCTACTTGCGGTCTTCTTCTTCTCTGTCTTTCATTTATAATTTATTTACTCTTTTCTTTATCTCACTTTTCTTTCAGTTTTTCTTTTATACACATTCTACTTCTTCAACTTCTTCTCACCTTCCCTCTGTTTATTTGTATTTTACCTCTATTCTTTATTTCCTACTTCTTATGCCTTCTCTCTTCTTCGTTGACTTTTTCTCACCTCTTCCTTTCTGTGCTTATTCTTGTTCATCTTCCTCCGCTATCTTC
Source organism: Megaustenia siamemsis (assembly GCA_032433765.1). Lineage (NCBI taxonomy): Eukaryota > Metazoa > Mollusca > Gastropoda > Stylommatophora > Ariophantidae > Megaustenia > Megaustenia siamemsis. The sequence goes on from JAVIAB010000117.1 coordinate 64,323,797, forward strand.
TTCTTCTCCTCCTTCCTCTGCTTATTTTTACTTCTCCTGTCTCTATTTCTTTGTCTATCTTCCTCTATTTCCTCTACTTATTTTTATCTTGTTGTACACCCGTTTCTACTGCTGCTACCATTTATACTCCTTGTTCACTTCCATTTCTACTTTTCCTACTCCTACTTAATCAAATCTCATTACTTCTAATTTTATTTCTCCTTCTATTTCTACTTCATCTTCATTTCCGTATTGTTCAACTTCTTCTACTCTCCTTCTTAATATTCTTCTGATCGTCAAGCAACTCCACAACCAAATTACCGCTTAAGAAATGGTTTCTTGTACATTATTCATGTAGTTTATCTTCATTGCGAGCAATACAATCTCTGGAGAGGCTAGATCTTCTATCTATTTTCCCTGTGGAGGCTGCATTCTTGCCGAATATTTCTGCAGCTTTTGGTCCCGCACAGGTCGGACTGCCTTAACAATCGAATTCCCTTTATGATTGTCTCATTAGCTATAATTGGGGCAGACTGACGGTTTAAGGAATAAATGAGTGAAATACATAAAAATGTAATTGCAAAGAAATGAGCAAGAAGTTAGAGTTGAAAGAGATCGAAAAATGCTGACAGTTCTTTTGGTAAAGTGCCCAATTATTTCTAAATTTCTAGAATAGAAATTCATCACAAACGAACTCGTAATAATAGCTTTTGTTTAGAATGGCAAATGCAGTAAAACTGTTTTACATCAGTAAATTATTTTACATAATTCTTTTACGGCATTTACAGTTGCCATTTCTTATTTAAAAGCTCATTTATTATCTGAGAGCTTCATTATATACAAAATGTTACCTAATATTTTTTGTCTCAGTTTTGCACCATCATCATGTGACAGTAGCATTCCCTTGTGACACATGAAGATCTCAGCGCACTGCACGAGCTCCGTAACACCAGCGAGGGCTGCTATGACAATTGATTAAATTTGGTCAACTGTTATAAAAGATAGCATGGATTTTACTTTCCTATTTTATAAGTTTACCTGGACAACGGCATACATCTTTCTCTTTTATATTTTAAACTGTTGAGTGTTTTTTCACATGCTCAACTTGAACTTAAGCTCGTTACCTCATTTTAGCGTCCGTCTCAGATAGGACTCAGTTTTACCAACCTTGATAGAAAACACTGGGATGAAAATTCATCATTTCAAATTTGGTTCGAACCGGGTAACTTTTGATTGTAGGACGCAGATTTTTCCTCAACATTTGAACGGTACACCTTTGTGGGTACGCTGAGAAGGAAAAAAGAAGAAATGGAGGTGTGAGAAAGAGAAGTAGAATGAAAAAAAAGAAGATGAAGAAATAGGGGAAAAGGAGAGCAATAACATTATTCGAAGACAGTATCTGGAAATCAATAAATATGAAATTACAATATATATATTTAAAAAAAAAACATGAAAAACGAAATAGTCTCCCTGATTTAAATTGGTTCAATTTCTTTACTATCAATTAACAAATATCGACCTATCGTTTTACAGTCAGATGGACCCGTGTTCGATTAGTAATAGGATAACATGTTTTTTTTTCCCCGCCTCCAAGGAGTGATAAAGATACTGGTGTACACTTTGAGTTGGTGGTTGGTTGCGTTCGCCCGATGACTAAAGTATTCTAGAGTATTCGTAGTCTGTAGAATTCCTCTTCGTCATCCGCCCTTAGAAGGACATTAAGTGGACGTGTCTGCGTTGTGTTGTGGTTTGCAGTATAACTGTTATATTTGCGCTTTTAGGCCCAACACATCCGACTTCAGCACGACATTTTTGAGTACCGGGTTGTCTTCCCTCTTCGATCCCTGCTCGCTTGGCCAGACTGAAACTTTTGGGAGTTTCTTCAGCTTACTCAGAAATCACCAAGGACCCCTTCCCAACTCAAACTCTCTTCCAATCGGGACAGAGGCCTCAGAACTGAGATTAATGTGGTACAGATATAGCAGTTTATATGCCTTTTTAAAATGTTTCAATTTTTCATATAGATTAACATCGTTTTTTTTTAAATTAACTTCCGGTCAATATGGTGGATAGGCGGCAGGAACCATTGCTCAATCTGAAAAGTGTTCCTCGTTTCAGTTTCCTCATATTCCAACTCCAACTTGCTGCCGGAACTACTGAGTTTAGTGCTCTGTGCACACAGTGAGATGTGTTTTTCATCCGGATTGTTTCGCCATTTCGATTGCTTACGATGAATGATGATATCGTATGGCAACGCTGAGAAGCAAATAAGGATGGAAAGAAGAAAAATACTACATGACCAAAGAGGAAATTCTCAAAGAGGCAAACAAAAAAAAAAACTTCCAAATAATCAGAAAGAAACAATGACCTTTTTCGGAAATATCATGCGAAGAAGAAAGTTGGAATACATGGTTACAACTGACATACACAGGGAAAGAGAGATCGCCGTCAACTCAGAGAGAACATACTTAATAGCTTTGTGTCGTAGCATGGTAGACGGTTAACAGAAGTGATGCGGTGGTACTGAGGATAGACAATTGTGGAAGGACGTGATTGTCTACACAGGCCGGTATGGCACATGATTATGGTGTCATAAGACAGAAACTAATAACACTCTAATGAATAGACACTACTAAAGCAACAACATAAGAGAAAAGACTCACAAAATATATATTGAGAATTGCGAGAAACATCCGCAAGCACAAAAACAGATTTATAAAAGCCAAGCAAAGAACAACAATTATTTCTTCGAAATTGGAAAACAAGTAAGAAAGGAAAGGAAAAAGACCGGCCATACGCTAATCTTACGGTCTGGTGTTTGGTGTGCGACAGGGATAATCTGACGACTAACTGTGTTTTATATGTTCGGATTTGGAGTAAAAAACGATGTCCTAACATCATCAAGCTCTATACATTTTAAAAATATGACGATCATCATTTTCAGGAGGACGCGAACTTCCGGTCAATATGGTTGATAGCCGGCAGGAACCATTGAAGGCTATGTATGAAAGTGTTCCTTGTTGCAGTTTCCTCATATTCCAAGTCCGGCTTGTTGCAGGAGCTACTGAGTTAGGTACTCTGTGCACACCGTAAGCTGTGTGTTTAATCCGTTTTGATCATGTTTCGATATTCCTATTGTTTACGATAAATGATGATATCGTATGACAGGGAACAGTTGTCTGTGTTCACTTTCTGTGCGGTTTCGCCTTATGTCTTTTGGCGTGTGTCTACAGCTACCTTTATTTGTTTGGGAGATGAGATCTTAATTCGAATGATTACGCTGGCAACGGCGGTTGAGCAATTATGGATTTTAATTCGTTTGCAGTGATACCGGAGCCTTCCATAACCAAAGAATCAAAGAGGCAAAGGAAAAAGAATACACGATAAGAAGAGTACCCTCTGAAAAGTCTTGGTTTTTTTCTGTGGCAAAATTAAAAAAAAAAGACAGAGCTGATAGACCAGACAGTACATGGAATATGAGACTACCAGTAATTGTCAGTTAGAATGACCTTTGCAAATATTGACTACATAATGTTGTTACATATTATATGCTTATTTCAAGGAGAGTAGTGGTCGAATCGATAACAGGTCCTGCTCCAAAACAGATACAAGAGATCCTATCTGCCGTGTGGGCTTTATGTCTGGTGACCACCAGTCAAAAAAATCTGGCCTTTGTTCCTATGGCGCCATTTTCTGACTTCCTCAGTCCATTTTCAAAGAGAGTGTTCGGGGAGTGGTTGATCTCGAGGTAAGACGCCGGTCTCGAGATAGAGAGGGTGTGAGTTCAAATCCAAGATTTTGTATTTTTAATTGTGATTTCTCTCTGTGGCAACAACTCCTGGTCTCAGCAGCGAGGCCCGGCTTGAAACGTCAATTACTCATCGACGGAAAAAAATATGAGTACCTCCGAAGACGGGAACCGCAATAGCTCAGTGGTTAGTGAACTGGACTACAAAGGACAAGGGGTAGGGTTCGATCCCAACCGACGGCTCCAGGTTCACCCAGCCTTAAATGGGTACCGGATTTTTTTTCTGGGAAAGTAAAGCAGCACTGGCGTAATACCGACCACATTACCCCAAAAATCATGTGCTGAAGGTCTGTAAAATATAGGGTCACTAACACCATATTTCCATATACGCCACTTGGCGTGACGTGAGTACTTTACTTTACTTTTTTTCTTTTACCTCCGAACACGTAGTTATCTGCCTGTGCGGTGAGTGACCCCTGCGCACACGGCCGCACGGGAAAACCGAATTAACAAGCACAGTTCAGTTCCTAGTCTCTAGGAATTCGCCAGATGTGAATGCAGCAAAAAGATCAGTGTTCACTCTCTGGCCGGTCGACTTTCTTGTTTATATTATTTTTTTGCTTTTGAGTAGTTCTTTCCTAAAATATTTGTTCTTTTGTACCTGATGACGGCTGTTGCCGAAACGCCTTAATATCTCATCTCTCTCTACTAATTTATCTGCTAGATACAATTTTATGTTTATTTTTATATATTCTCTGCAGCTCTACTTGCAGCCCGGTATTTACTATTTTGTATATTTGATATTCGTGTTTATCTCCAGGATAGAAGAGAGTTTGTTCGATTCCCTACAGAATAAAACGTTCTATCAAATAAAGAGAAATGGCTTTGAGCTGCTAAATCTAAAGAGAGAAGAGACAGACTGTGACGTTTCGGTTATAGTCTTCATCGGGTACAAAACAACGAATATTAGCACAAAAACATGCACACACAAGAGGTAAATACATATTTATCATAAAAAAGGCAATTTGAAGCAATTGTTTCGTGGTGGTTCGAATGTGTATCCTTTCTCCCTCCCTCCATCACTTCCTTCCTTCCTTCCTTCCTTCCTTCCTTCCTTCCTTCCTTCCTTCCTTCCTTCCTTCCTCCTTCCTTCCTTCCTTCCTTCCTTCCTTCCTTCCTTCCTTCTTTCGTTCGTTCTCTTGATTCCATCCTTCGTTCTCTTCTTTCCTTCCTTGAATTCTTCCTTCCTTCCTCATCTCGGGTGCTCGTCGGAGCACTACTGACAGTCGCCATGAACCTTCTCCATTAAATCTCAATCTACAGATATTCTCTGTTGTGACTCTGCGAAATGAAGACATGTCCATTCCTTGATGTTATCTTCACAAGATTAATACCGGAAGAGGAAGTGATCAGGCTTGTTGGTCACATGGTAAGGGCTCAATAAGCTAAATAGGATCTCGAGGGCGAAAAAAGATACGATGATGGTTAGGTTCCATAAGGATGGGTGAAATGAGGGAACCCTCACGGTAGGAGGAAGAGGAGAGAGCTCGGATGACAAGAGGGGAGAAAAGCAGGCGATATGAGAGTGATAGAGGAGTTCAGTAATTAAAGGAAAGAATGAACAGAGTTTAACACCCCCCCCCCCCCCTAGAACTGAAGATTACAAAATGGGCTATGAGTCGGTTCTCTAAGTCAAACAGACTGTAGATAACTGAGGAACAATAAACGACATCAGGAACCTGAAAGTCATCAGGGGTGTCGTGGTGGAGATCTGACATGGGGGGGGGGGGGGAGACAGGAGTGCCGGTATCACGTTCAATGTGGTACAGGTGTTCATAGACACTATTCCATAAACGTCTTCCCGTTTGGCCAATGTGGTACAGGTGTTCATAGACACTATTCCATAAACATCTGCCCGTTTGGCCAATGTTGTACAGGTGTTCATAGACACTATTCCATAAACGTCTGCCCGTTTGGCCAATGTTGCACAGGTGTTCATAGACACTATTCCATAAACGTCTGCCCGTTTGGCCAATGTGGTACAGGTGTTCATAGACACTATTCCATAAACGTCTGCCCGTTTGGCCAATGTTGTACAGGTGTGTGTTCACAGACACTATTTCATAAACGTCTGCCCGTTTGGCCAATGTTGTACAGGTGTTCATAGACACTATTTCATAAACGTCTGCCCGTTTGGCCAATGTTGTACAGGTGTTCATAGACACTTACATAAACGTCTGCCCGTTTGACCAATGTGGTACATGTGTTCATAAACACTATTACATAAACGTCTGCCAGTTTGGCCAATGTTGTACAGGGGTTCATAGACACTATTACATAAACGTCTGCCAGTTTGGCCAATGTTGTACAGGGGTTCATAGACACTATTCCATAAACGTCTGCCCGTTTGGCCAATGTTGTACAGGTGTTCATAGACACTATTTCATAAACGTCTGCCCGTTTGGCCAATGTGGTACATGTGTTCATAAACACTATTACATAAACGTCTGCCAGTTTGGCCAATGTTGTACAGGGGTTCATAGACACTATTACATAAACGTCTGCCAGTTTGGCCAATGTTGTACAGGGGTTCATAGACACTATTCCATAAACGTCTGCCCGTTTGGCCAATGTTGTACAGGTGTTCGCAGACACTATTTCATAAACGTCCGGACACACCCTATTCAGTTTATATTGTAAATGCGCACAGTGTTAGCAAAGTTTACATAGTAATAAAACTGAGAAACATAATTGTTCCATTGCTTCCAAACACTGCTATTTACTACCTTAATCATATTCGTAGAACACAACATTTGTAGGCATTCTATGCGAGAGTTTAAAAAAGGTTGATTCATGTTTTCATTGCCCCTTTTTTGTGGTCCGTTGGCCATTGCACTTTTATATACAATGATTTTAAACATAAGGTATTTATTGTATTTAATACATGATATCGTGTAAGATATATATATAGCTATATTGTATATTTATTTCGATATACATAGAGAATGAAAGAGAAAGAAAGAGAGAGAGAGAGAGAGAGAGAGAGAGAGAGAGAGAGTGTGTGTGTCTGTGTGCGTGTATGTGAGAGAGAGAGTGTGTGTATGTACATACAATCTGAAGGAAAGTATACGTGTAATATATTCAACTTTATTGATTATTTAAATTGCATGTGTCGGAGTTGTCTGCCTGTGCGGCGAGGGATCCCTCGCACATGGTTGCCAGGGAAAAATGGATTAACACGCAAAATTCAGTTCCTAGTCTCTAAGGACTTCATCAGAGTTGAAAGCTGGCGAACACAACAACAACAAACAAATTGTATGTTTTCTCTTTTGCTAGCTTTCTAATAATGGAATAATAATAATGGGGGGAAAAAGCTATCATTATAGCATTTATAACCCTTTTGGAGGTCTGCCTGTTTCAGAGAACATTTGATAACGCATACCCCCTGCCTTCTGTGAGAACGTGCTATTTTATGATAAGATCAGATCTATTATTTCCCTGTCGGTTGGAAATAAAAAACCAAAATAAAAACTTCGACTTGAAACCATTCTTCGTGTACCCAATTTTAAAACGATTAATTCTTACACGTCAATGATTTGAAATAATATCTGTCAATAGTGTACGTTTGGATATCTGTACATACGACATACGTATGTGACAGTGTTGTTAGGTTGAGTGGTTGTGAATGTCCGAAGATGGGAAGTCGGTATCAACGAATGGACAGGTCTTGATGTGATCGGTCCACTAAGGTGAGCCGAAAGCTGTGAGGGATTCTTTCTTTCTGGCATTGACCCGATGAATGCTAAATGAATGGATAGTCCACTTCGTCATCCGTCCTTAAAAGGACGTTAAGTGGACGTAGATACGATGTGTTGTGGTTTATTTGCGCCTTTCGGCCCAACATATCCGACTTCAGTGCGGCATCTTTGAGCACCGGGTTGTCTTCCCTCTTCGATCACCACTCGCCTTCCTAAGTTAGACTCGTTAGTCTGTTTCTAGAGGCACAGCGAAGAGGTGGAGCCAGGTCTGGAATGTTCTGATTCATCGACCATCGGCTATGAGTCGCTGACAGCTTCCAGCGCCGTTGTCAGGCGCCTTGTCTCCGGAAAGAAGAATGAGGGAAGCTGGATATAGTCATCGGTTGTTGAACCACGAACATGATATAAAACAACCTGACAACGTAAAATCGCTGACAATTGGAGAGTAATGCCAAGGGATGAGCCAAACAAGACACCAGACATACACTGTACACATCAGTTTATCGCGGATACTTTAGTTGATTTGAGTCTTTCAAGAACAATAACACACACAAACTTCTTCTAATGTATGTTCAAATTGATTGAAAGAAGTTATATCTCAAAATGTAAAACTATCTGTGGTTGAAAATCGAATATTGCATCCCCCGAATCTCTAATTTACCATTCAACATCGATCTTATACTTACGATAATTGACCACTAAAATATCACTCATATTACATTGCTAAGGTTATATTGCTATATATATTGCTAAAGTTATATTGCTATATATATTGCTAAAGTTATATTGCTATATACATTGCTAAAGTTATATTGCTATATATATTGCTAAAGTTATATTGCTATATATATTGCTAAAGTTATATTGCTATATATATTGCTAAAGTTATATTGCTATATACATTGCTAAAGTTATATTGCTATATATATTGCTAAAGTTATATTGCTATATATCTTGCTAAAGTTATATTGCTACATATATTGCTAAAGTTATATTGCTATATACATTGCTAAAGTTATATTGCTATATATATTGTTAAAGTTATATTGCTATATATATATTGCTAAAGTTATATTGCTATATACATTGCTAAAGTTATATTGCTATATATATTGCTAAAGTTATATTGCTATATATATTGCTAAAGTTATATTGCTATATACATTGCTAAAGTTATATTGCTATATACATTGCTAAAGTTATATTGCTATATATATTGTTAAAGTTATATTGCTATATATATTGCAATTTTCATTGCTTAAAAAATAGGTTTTATGTTTGGTATCACAAATTAAAACCACTTCCACCATAAATTAAATTTAAGAATGAGAGGAAAGTACAAGACTTAGGACATCTGAGACCCAAACAAATCTGCAACACGACCAAGATTATGACTAAAATACCACTTTTATATTGAAACAATCAGCCGTGTAAGACAAATAGCAGTTTGTAAACTTCTTGCAGCCAACCTCCCACGAGTAGATATCAATAAACACAATGAAATGAACACACACAAAAAGTGTCTAACGTCATTCTTTTCCAAATGTAAATTAGTTTACGATATTTACAACAACAAAAAACAAATAAATAAAAACAGATACACTAGTATACCAACAAGTACGCGACCGCTTGTCAAATCTGTCCACAATAAGTCCACAGTACACAAGTGCAGCCATTCAAGCACAGCCCGAAAAATTAACTTTAATTAAAAAAACACCTGACATGTTTTCCTCTTCTGTTACAGATTTCTATAATGACAAACATAGTGAGAGTTAGTTTGTAGTTTGAATATGGTTTTTGTCACTTCAGTTCAAACGGAACGTGTGTTTTCTAAAGCCGTTCATGCCAGGTTCGTTCCATAATCTCTAACATCAACGGAGTTGCATGTTATAGCTTGTTTCATAAGTCGTGCCCAACTTTTAAAATCAATATCTTTTAAACCGCTTTTTGTATTTTTTTTCAAAATTTGCATGTAAAGTTATAATGATTAGAACCCAACATGGAATTAATTTCATTAAAAACAAACATTTGGTTATTATTATTGCTTATTTGATTTATATAAATTTATAACGACCCATTGATGTAGTCAAAACTTAGTGTTTACAGTATTTAAGTTAAAAATAGCGATTACAAATCTATACACGCTCAAATTTACGATTTTTCACGCTGTAAACGTGAGCTGTCTGACACAATTAGACACTTTTAGAAAACACGAGGCATTGTGTGTTCCATTTCCGTTCTTTCATAGGTAGACGTGGAATGCTAACATTTATCATGAGTCTTAAAATGAAATTCTGCAGTTTACAAAACATCGCAATAAAAATGTATGACTATTTTTGCAAAGAGGCTAAACGAGGAAGATTATTTCATTCTTTAGAAAACCCTGAGAATAGGACAAGACACATTTTGGATTTATCTAAACGGTCATTTAATCGCTGGATTCAAGCACGTGACCGTCAATGTTCCAAATATACAAAATCACAAGGAAGAGCAAAAATGTTGGATAATTTCGACAGTGAACTTATTAGAAGTGAAATTCGCAAAATGTTGGGTATGAATGAAACTGTTACAATAAGAAAATTAAAAATTTCGCTGAAAAAGAACAACAGTATTGAAATATCAAAGTCTACATTATGGAGGAATGTGAGAGCTGCAGGCTTTACATTCAGAAAGTATTCCAATGGACGAAACATCATCTGTGAGAAGCCACATATAGTAGTCATGAGAAGCAAGTACTTACGTGAAGTAAAAGAGGTGCGCAAGCAAGGTTATGATATTGTGTACTTGGATGAAACATGGATCAATGTTCACCACACTAACCAAAGGGAATGGCAGTCATCAGATGGAAAGATTAAGAGATTAATACCTAGCAGCAAAGGACAGCGCTTGATAATTGCTCATGCAGATAGTCGACAACATGGACTAATACAGAATGCAGAGCTCATTTTTCTTTCAAAATCCATAGACAATCGGGATTATCACTCTGAGATGAATGGTCACATATTTAGACATTGGATTGAAAATTCTGTTCTCCCATCACTAGATCGACCATCTTGCCTAATAATGGACAATGCAGCGTACCACAACATTGTTGCACTTGAAGATAAAGTCCCAAAGTCATCCAGTACAAAAGATGCTATTAAGATATGGCTCACAAAGGAGCACATACAATTTAATAACATGTACTTAAAACCTGAATTACTATCTCTAGTAAAGCAAAAACAGAGGACAAAGATTTTTCAAATAGATAAGATTATCCAAGAGCACGGTCATATAAGTTTGAGGCTGCCACCTTACCATGCTCATTTAAATCCAATAGAACTAATCTGGGCAAAATTAAAAGGACAAGTGGCAGATGAAAATACAACATTCAAAATATGCGATGTAAAGACTCTTGCTAATCTCGCTTTATTAAATATAGACAAAGATTATTGGGCTAAATGTGAAGACCACGTCTTAAAACAGGAAGAGGAATATTGGAAAAATGATGGTTTGTGGAATGTTCAACCCCAAACAGTTATTAATCTTTTAGACTCGTCTGATTCAGAATGAAAGTATATAGCCCCCACAATGTTGGCCCCTATATTACCTTAAATTATTTCAACAAACGGTCCTTTTCAGGACCACACAACTATGAAAATTGGACATACAGGTATACCTTGATATTATCGTCCGTCCTCGAACTGAGCAGACAATAATTATCCTGGTGTTTTGTTTTATCCAGTTATTTCCCCATTACGGCCACGCCTTTACCTAGTGAAAATTAATCGTAGACCAGCAACTACGGTAATTTCTATTCTTTAGGGCTTCACAATTTACAATTTTGACAAACATCAAAGAAATATCGCCGCTTTAAGAAAACTGCAGCTGCAAGATATTTGTTAAATATAGATTTAAAGGGTCTTTTGCATTCTAATAACATTTGGAAAATTTCAAAAGTATTTAACAAACGGTTAGAGAGTAATAGCGTTTTGAAGTTGGGCATATGTTTTGAAATAGTTCGTCTGGCGTGTGTATTACTTGTGATAGATATTAATATCGTCATCATGTGCCATACTGGTTTGGCGTAGGTGATCTTGTCCTTCCACAATCTTCTATTCACAGTGCATCATATCAGTTCTGTTGTTGACTGTTGTCCATGCCACGAAACCATGGTATGTTCGTCCAGATGAAGGCCTACTTGGCCAAAACGTCGACTTTTGTTTCGTCCATTACCACGTAAAGCTGTCACCATACCACTTTTTTTCTTCCTTTTTTTTAGTATCGCCGAAACCATGGTATTCAGTATCTTCTTTCTTTGTCGTCCGCGATCTCTCTTTCCCCTGTACTTTGCTATTTGTGACCAAGTATTCCAACTTTCCGCTTCTCACGGTGTGCTAGAAAATTGTTGATTGTTTCTGTCATGATATTTTTAGAAGTTTCCTTTTTGTGTTTGCCTCTTTGATAATAAACATTAAATGAAACGATTCAACTTTGACAAATAACCAAAATTAGTACTTATTCTTATTCTTTTCTTCCTCATTTGCCTTTCAGCGTCGAGGGGAGATATAATCTGCAGTCTTTTGCTCTTATATTAGCTTTTGCTGCTGATATGTTTCCTAGTTCTTCTAATATTCCATCAATCCATCTTTTTCGTGGTCGACCCTTGGGTCTGGTATTCCCACAACGTTTGCTGAGGGCTCGTTGTGTTGTGTTTTGATCACTCTGCCTTGTCACGTGGACAAACCATTTTATCTGTTGTTTCTTTATATATTCTATGGCGGGGGCTATTTCATAACTTTTTTCTCAGTTCTTCATTTATGATCTTATCTCTCAGACTATTTTCTGTCATTCGTCTAACACATTTCCTCCCAGTAGAGGTTATTTTTCTTATTGTTCTTGCATCAAGGGTCCAGGTCTGACATTGGTAGCACAACGTTGGGATGAATATTGTATTGTAGAGTGCCCGTTTTTTTCCAATATACATAATAGTGGGGATAGCTGTCCAATGAGTTGACAAGCTTGACAAAATTAGTTAATTGGCACAAATGCTTGATCGTACCTACACGATATTGGTGTATCGGACCCACGCACTTTCAACACCTCGACACTAGCCGCGTCAAGTCCGGGCAATCGGATCTCTCAGTTAGCGACAGCTGGTCAAGCTTGACGAATCCTGTTATATAAGAAGGCAGCGAGAAAGGGGGATGAAGATACTCACAATATATTTCTGACCAGAAAGTTCACAGACTATATACTTTTATGTATGTGAACAAGAAAAGCTGTGTTGATTTATTACATAACATATAGAGTGTCATTCGTTGAAGTTACTTTAACTATATAAAATCAACCTCATACGGTATAAAGTTGATAGATTCAGGACATATATTGCTGCTGAACTATATGTAGTGTGAGATTTGATTTTTTTGTTAAATAAGAAAAACGTCAAACATATAAATTAAGAAGTATAGCTTGAGAGCTAAGTTTTAAATCAACTTTAGAAAAGTAATCGAAACTGATACTTCGAGTCATCACATGAAGTGTTGAAGGCAAGACGTTTCTTTTATATTGGAGTTGCAGTTTCTGTTGTGCTAACCATGGCCGTCATTTGTAAACGAGTTTTCTGTAAATTGTCTATAATTTTGACATATGTAGATTCTCTTATAATCAGGAATTGCTTTCATTCATTTGTATATTAAAGTATAGTAAAAGTATTTCACGCCTTGCTAAGCGTATGGGGCATATAGAGTTAATGATCATATTTTTCCATGACCACGGCATATTTTTAGATAAAGTGCTCGGTATCACGCTAGTGTCACTTAATTTAAATGAGCATTGCTACATAACATATATATTAGTTCAACCCAGATATAAAAATGTGTACCTGACTAGTAAAAATATCAAAAGGTACCAACAACTAGTACGGGCACTAGCTTCCACCTCGGCTCCACATTTTGCGTTTGGCTCCGTTAACGTCACTCATTGCATCCCAACAACGGTTAATGGTATACCTCTGATCAGTGGAATATGTTGCTGTCGTGGACTGCCAGTTTCAGTGTTTCTCGTTGCCGTGCTGTGTTGTCTGCCCCTGTGCGTGTAATCTGTAGTGAATCCCTGGTATCTAGGTCCTTTCTTGTATCAGCCCTACCACGGCCTTGCTTTCCTAAAAGAACGCCCCTGGCAAGGTTCTTCAATGCAATTAAAATGTTTGATATAGCTAAAATGTGTTAGCTTTCATTGTTTTGATACATTTATTAGCAACTTTTCGTTTACTTCACTTTTACGAACTTTCTTGTTTCTTTTGTCTACACCTGTTATCTGAGGAAATTTCTTGGGTCTTTTATCTCAAAAGATACATTTTCTTTTCTTAGCTCTCTGAGATCTTCAATACGTTTTACATTTTTAACTTGAAGATGAGCAGACTGAGATCCTGATTAGTCTGAGACTGACCTATATGAGCAGACTGAGATCCTGATTAGTCTGAGACTGACCTATATGGGCAGACTGAGATCCTGATTAGTCTGAGACTGACCTATATGGGCAGACTGAGATCCTGATTAGTCTGAGACTGACCTATATGACCAATGTTTACTATCTTCTAACTAGTAGGAAACAGATCGTACATTGTTGTAAAATAAAGAATTGGGCTTTAGTAATCATAGGCTACCCCTGTTTATAGTTTTATGTATCTCTGGGCTTAAGGGTCTAACCTCAAGCTCAGTGGTTTTTGTTTGGAAACCCATGTAGAGTAGGAATTCCTTCCAATTGTTTTGATCTCAAAGTAGTTAAGGTAGAGTGTCTAACCCTATCGAAGATCTATGAAGATGTAAATGCCGCATTCATGCTCAGCACGTAATTAAAAATTCTTTATTATGTGTTAGCATACATCAAGTCGTTTCTTGATTACACGTACATCATTTGATGATGTGAATGTAAAGAAAATATTGCGTCAGAAAAATAAGATACAGAGTAAGACACACAAATACCTAGAAGGCATAGTTTAACAGCACAAAGAGAGACTCCCGTAAAAGAAAGAGTGCGTCACAAAAAGTAATTCCTTGAAATTAAGAAACGTCACAGAAAGAAATTCATAAAAAATAAATAGTACTCCACAAAGAAAATTTCTTGGAAAATAAAGAGCAGAACCAAAAAAATCATATTGGAAAAAATAGACTATGAAAAGGAAATAATAGACTATGACATACAGAGGATTATGACACAAACTACAGAAATAAGAAAAACCATGTAAGGCGAATAGAAAAGCAGAATAAAGTCAACATTCTAGAAGATTCTTGACTGTTTGAGTCGCTGAGATATTGCTGCTGCCGTGAACTACTTCCTTCTGCTTTGATTTTTCTAACATCAAAAGATGGAGAAGTCAGCCTATGACAATCTGCACCGTCAAAGCAAGAGACAGAGTGGAATGGCGTTCCATGGTAGCCAACCTTCGATGCCGAGACGGCACTCAATAATGATGATGATGATGATGATGTTCTTTCTAACAAATAATTCCGTGTGCCACGTGAGGACCAATCAGTTTTTTTTTTTTATATTTTGTCCTTCCATTTAATTTTTTGTCTTCTTTTCTTTCTCTCACCGTTTGTTATTCTCTGGAGAAATAAATTAGTATCCTTGCTTGTTTGCTTGCTTGATTGCTTGCTTGATTGCTTGCTTGATTGCTTGCGTTCGCCCGATGTCTAAAAGAATACACCTTTTCAACATCCGCCCTTAAAATGACGTTAAGTGGACGTGTCTGCGTTATGTTGTGATTTGGAGTAAAACTGTGATATTTGTGCCTTTCGGCCCAACACATCCGACTTCAGCATGTTATTATAGCAAATATACTGGGTTGTCTTCCTTCTTCGATTCCAATACGCTTGGCTAGACTAGACTGGTTAGTCTGTACCTGGAGGCACTGCGAAGAGGTGGAACAGGGTCTGGGTAGTCCTGGTTCACCTATGCTGACGCAAGCCATCAGCTGTGAGTCGCTGACAACTTCCAGCTCTACTGCTGGAAGGCGACCTTGACTCCTTAATTTAGTATAGAACAGCTTGCTCTTCACTTGGTCACATTTTGGTGAGCTTGTTCAGTGCTCCCTCACCGAATGTTTGCCCTACCCCGATTGTGTGCGCTCAAATGGAGAGAGCTGTCTGAGTTATCGTGTCTGTCTAAAGGATGAAACGACTGCAACTTCATAAAACCATCTTCAAATACAACAAATTCTTGATTTTTTTCCTCCTAATATTTCAAAACGAGCACTAAAATAAAAATTATCTACTTTTAATATTTCACAAATACATTAATTACAAAATTCGTTATTATGCTCATCATATGTAGAACTTTTGAAAGAAATGTTATATTCTTTTCCGAGCACATAAGCAATAAAATCTAAATTCTCTGTTATTTTCATAATAAATCAAAAGATTAAATCGGCGTTCTATATTCACTTCTAGTAAGGATGGAAATGGCAGGACAAAATCACTAACATAGAATTATGGAAATGTACCAGTCAAACACCAGTGGATAAAGAGATACAGCGAAGACGATGGCGCTGGATAGACACACACTACGAAAGCCAACTGAGAGTATTACACAACAGGCCCTTTTTTGGAATCGCCAGGGGAAAAGACAAAGAGGAAGACCAAGGAATTCTTGGAGAAGACAGATAGAAGCAGAGATGAAGGTCATAGGGAAGAAATGGAATGATCTTAGAAGAATGGCAAAAAAACAGAACGACTTGGAATGTGTTTGTTAAAGACCTATGCTCCACTGGGGGCTAAAAAGATAGAAGATTTCAAAACGAGCACTAAAATAAAAACTCTCTACTTTTAATATTTCACAAATACATTAATTACAAAATTCGTTATTATGCTCATCATATGTAGAACTTTTGCAAGAAATGTTATATTCTTTTCCGAGTACATCAGCAATAAAATCTACATTCTCTGTTATTTTCATAATAAATGAAAAGATTAAATCGGGGTTCTCTATTCACTTCTAAAACGTCGAAAGATTTAATAAAAATCTTCCCAGTGTCTGGCAGAAAACTTTGACATATAATTCTACTCAAGAATTCCACTTGTTATCAGGCATATGTTTTTTTTCTAGAGCTCATAACTTGCAATTCTACGTGACTTTACTCTAAATGTAGAAGTGGTAATGTCGCAACAATCACCTTCAATGTTCTCGCGGGTTTTATTCTAAAGGTCACACGTAGCTGTGGCGATATCTTATATCTACAGCAAGTGATGATTGCAACAGCCTCACTTTTGTCTATGTTGAGGTGAACGTAGATCCCATTTCAGAAAGAAACAAAAAACATGTGTGATGGATGGAACGAGAACATTCAAAGATAACCTCTTGGATATTGACTGTTTTGTTGTTTCTGATAGTAGTTACTAAAAGTAATATTGGAAGGGAAAATACACGGTAATAGAGGCAGTGGCGGACCCAAGACTAACATGAACGAGTCACATCAAAAGATGGATAGGTCAACCTATGACAACCTGCATCATCAAAGCAAGAGACAGACCGTTTGGCGCTCCATGGTACCCAACCTTCGATGCGGAGACGGAATTCGATGGTGATAATAGTTTGGTTGTTTCTCGTGCACTGTACATTTGTTTTACGACCTATGCTGATGTTGCTGTGCTTTAACAGTATTAACATTTCATTACACAGGACTTCGACAACCATGAGTACCCGTCACTTCTTCGGACGAAAGAATTAAGATGGGCACAGCCAGAAAAAAGAAACTTAGTGGGTGTATAAAAAGATATACACACAGAACTGGAGTCGTCAGTCGCTGCACAGTGCGGGACTTGCTGAGGAGGGGATCTGAGCACCTATGGACATGTTCGGAGTGAAATGATGACCCGCAAATAACTCAATAAATTGTCATTTTCTGATTCTGTGGGATGTTTTGTTATTCGCTTCTTCTTTATCGACTCTAACATTTCATGTTTACCATACTCTGCTTGGACAGACAGTATGAAAACAAAAACTATTTGATTTTTCTTTGTTCTTGAAGATCGAGTCTACGTCCCTTTCTAAAATGCTTACCTGCCCTGTTTGGTAAATGACACCTGAGCTATGATGAGTCAATTACTAATAGAAGAGACAGTCATTTTACAATTTTACTGGGGAAAGTAGAAAGAAGCAACAGACAAAATGGTTTGGCCACGTGATAAGGCAGAGTAATGAAAATACAAGACAACGAGCCTTCATTAAAAGGTACGAAAATACAAGACAACGAGCCTTCATTAAACGGTGCGAAAATACAAGACCCAAGATCAACCACGAAAAAGATGGATGGATGGAATATTAGAAGCACTAGGAAACATAGCAACAGCAGAGGCGAACAGAAGAATAAAAGACCGCAAATTATATCTCCCCTCGACGCTGAAAGGCAAATGAGGAAGGAAAGAAGAAGTAGAAGGGAAGTAAACAATGTTTTCAAGTATACAACTTTTTTGTTTACGATGAATGCTGATATCGTATGACAGGGAACAGTTGGCCGTGTTCACTTTCTATGCGGTTTCGCCTTATGTCTTTTGGGGTGTGCTGAGACTGCTATGATGGGGACTACAGCTACCGTTCTTTGTTTGGGAGATGAGTTAGTAATTTGGATGATTCCACTGGCACGGGCGGTTGAGCAATTATGGATTTTAATTCGTTTGCAGTGATACCGGGGCCTTCCATAACCAAATAACAACTTTTATAGTTTTTTTAAATGCCTAATATATTAAAATTTAATGCTGATTTAAATATTGTTGAACACTCTCACGATCTTTAAATAACACTTATTTCATTAGCACGTATATTAACAGTATATATGTATAAAAATCTAAGATTGTATATGTATGATAATACATTTTTATGTTGTTCTTATTATAATTTCCACAGTCCGAAATGCCGACCAACTATGCTAAATTTTTTTACTGCAACGAATGTTTTGTGTAAGACCGTCAATTACTGAAAGAAATACGAGTGAGGTGGGAAAGACAGAATAAACTGTACCACTCACCCAGTGTTTGGTAATTTAAAAGCACTAGATATGTAAATTAGCTAACTCATCCGAAAGAGAGAGAGAGAGAGAGAGAGAGAGAGAGAGAGAGAGAGAGAGAGAGAGAGAGAGGAGATTAACGAATTTTCTTCCGCAAATGATCAGACTCTCTTGAAGGGGGAAACAAATATATAAGTCTCAGATGAACACGTCAACAGACTTAACAATACAAGAGCGTAATGCAATATGTCAATCCACAAAAAACGCAAAAAAAAAAATAATAATTAAAAAAGAGCATTAGCAAAACAGATAGACGGCCAACAATTAAAGCGACTAAATGAATTCAAAAATATTGTAAGTGAAGGTAAAGGTAAAGGTACGAGATTTGAACCTGCGTCTCAGCAAGTGTTTCCACTCATATGTGCTCGGACGCTTATCCAGAAATGTTCGGAGATATATGTATAGTGTGGCCTCAAGCATCGAAACTCAGATGCGAGGCGACATTCCTCACCTTCCCAGGGTGCCCATTTCTACCTTGGTACCCATTTCTACCAACGGCTGAGGTCGACCGTGGGAGTATTTTTTTTTTCCAACCACGAGTACCACTCACACTGCTCCCAGCGGGAATCGAACTCGGGTTGTCCGAACGTCGGTAGTCCAGTCGGGTGGTTTTTCCAACTAGGCTACCGATGCCCCCGTATTGTAAGTTTAGTGACACACCACATCTCACAAACAACACATATTGACTAAGAGGCAATATCGCTTGCGAGTCATTGGGCAGTAGTCACCAATACTGTCTAACAAGGAATACAACACTATAGCTCGTTTCAAATCATGTGCCCAACTTTTAAAATCGATATCTTTTTAATCTCTTTTTGTAATTTTTTCAAAATTTGCATGTAAAGTTATAATGATTAGAACCCAACAGGGAATTAATTTCATTAAAAAAAAACATTTGGTTATTATTGTTGCTTATTTGTTTTATATAAATTTATAACGACCCATTGATGTAGTTAAAACTTAATGTTTACAGTATTTTAAGTTAAAAATAGCGATTAAAAATCCATACACGGTACAATTGACGTTTTTGCACGCATTCCACGTGGGCTTTCTGACACAATTAGACACTTGTAGAAAACACGAGGCATTGTGTGTTCCATTTCCGTTCATTCAGCGGCGAAGCCGTCCTCGAACTGAGCAGACAATAATTCTCCTGGTGTTTTGTCTTATTAGGTTATTTCCCCATTACGGCCACACCTTTACCTAGTGAAAATTAATCATAGACCAGCAACTACGGTAATTTCTATTCTTTAGGGCTTCACAATTTACAATTTTGACAAACATCAAAGAAATATCGCCGCTTTAAGAAAACTGCAGCTGCAAGATATTTGTTAAATATACATTTAAAGGGTCTTTTGCATTCTAATAACATTTGGAAATTTTCAAACGTTTCTAACAAACGGTTAGAGAGTAATAGCGTTTTGAAGTTGGGCACATGATTTGAAACGAGCTATAGAGGCAAAAACGGATGCTTTACAACATAGACTTGATAGTGTGCTGTCATTGTCAACACACCTGGACGGTCGAATCAAGATCAAAAATAAAAATAACCATTACAGAATGTAAACATGTTATATGATGTTATTATAGGAAACAACCTGAGAGAGAAATGGAGAAGTGGGAAAATAAACCCCTGGGTTTAACTCCCGCCATTGAATACAAAACCAAACAACATATGAAATAGTTTTGATTATTAGGTGATAATAAACAAATATCAAAATACAAAAAACAACACAAAAAGCCTTCAAATAAATACTACGAGAACACCAGACACAATGTTGAATTTGAAAAAGATGGATTAATGGAATATTAGAAGTACTAGAAAACATAGCAGCGGCCGAGGGCCCTATAGAAGGACAAAAGACCGCCATCAGCATATATATCCTCTGGTAGCTGGAAAACAATTGAGGATGGTATAATTAAATATAAGAAGTGATCATTACGCCAGTGCAAATTTAGAAAGGTTGCAACACAAAGCTTGACGACAGGGTAGGAATACAAAACTGACTATAGGGTAGCAACATAGAGCTGACGACAGGGTAGGAATACAAAACTGACTATAGGGTAGCAACATAGAGCTGACGACAGGGTAGGAATACAAAACTGACTATAGGGTAGCAATATAGAGCTGACGACAGGGTAGGAATACACAACTGACTATAGGGTAGCAACAGAGAGCTGACGACAGGGTAGGAATACAAAGCCGACTATAGGGTAGCAACAGAGAGCTGACGACAGGGTAGGAATACAAAACTGACTATAGGGTAGCAACATAGAGCAGACGACAGGGTAGGAATACAAAACTGACTATAGGGTAGCAACATAGAGCTGACGACAGGGTAGGAATACAAAACTGACTATAGGGTAGCAACATAGAGCTGACGACAGGGTAGGAATACAAAACTGACTATAGGGTAGCAATATAGAGCTGACGACAGGGTAGGAATACACAACTGACTATAGGGTAGCAACAGAGAGCTGACGACAGGGTAGGAATACAAAACTGACTATAGGGTAGCAACAGAGAGCTGACGACAGGGTAGGAATACAAAACTGACTATAGGGTAGCAACATAGAGCAGACGACAGGGTAGGAATACAAAACTGACTATAGGGTAGCAACATAGAGCTGACGACTGGGTAGGAATACAAAACTGACTATAGGGTAGCAATATAGAGCTGACGACAGGGTAGGAATACAAAACTGACTATAAAGTAGCAATATAGAGCTGACGACAGGGTAGGAATACAAAACTGACTATAGGGTAGCAACACAAAGCTTGACGACAGGGTAGGAATACAAAACTAGCAATTGGGTAGCAATATAGAGCTGACGACAGGGTAGGAATAAAAAACTGACTATAGGGTAGCAATATAGAGCTGACGACAGGGTAGGAATACAAAACTGACTATAGGGTAGCAACAGAGAGCTGACGACAGGGTAGGAATACAAAACTGACTATAGGGTAGCAATATAGAGCTGACGACAGGGTAGGAATACACAACTGACTATAGGGTAGCAATATAGAGCTGACGACAGGGTAGGAATACAAAACTGACTATAGGGTAGCAACAGAGAGCTGACGACAGGGTAGGAATACAAAACTGACTATAGGGTAGCAACATAGAGCAGACGACAGGGTAGGAATACAAAACTGACTATAGGGTAGCAACATAGAGCTGACGACAGGGTAGGAATACAAAACTGACTATAGGGTAGCAACATAGAGCTGACGACAGGGTAGGAATACAAAACTGACTAAAGGGTAGCAATATAGAGCTGACGACAGGGTAGGAATACACAACTGACTATAGGGTAGCAACAGAGAGCTGACGACAGGGTAGGAATACAAAACTGACTATAGGGTAGCAACAGAGAGCTGACGACAGGGTAGGAATACAAAACTGACTATAGGGTAGCAACATAGAGCAGACGACAGGGTAGGAATACAAAACTGACTATAGGGTAGCAACATAGAGCTGACGACAGGGTAGGAATACAAAACTGACTATAGGGTAGCAATATAGAGCTGACGACAGGGTAGGAATACAAAACTGACTATAAAGTAGCAATATAGAGCTGACGACAGGGTAGGAATACAAAACTGACTATAGGGTAGCAACACAATGCTTGACGACAGGGTAGGAATACAAAACTAGCAATTGGGTAGCAATATAGAGCTGACGACAGGGTAGGAATAAAAAACTGACTATAGGGTAGCAATATAGAGCTGACGACAGGGTAGGAATACAAAACTGATTATAGGGTAGTAATATACAGCTGACGACAGGGTAGGAATACAAAACTGACTATAGGGTAGCAATATAGAGCTGACGACAGGGTAGGAATACTAAATTGACGGTAGGATATCAACACAAAGCTGGTGGTAGAGTAGCAACACAAAGCTGATGGTAGAGTAGCAACACAAAGCTGACGGTAGAGTAGCAACACAAAGCTGATGGTAGAGTAGCAACACAAAACTGATGGTAGAGTAGCAACACAAAGCTGATGGTAGAGTAGCAACACAAAGCTGATGGTAGAGTAGCAACACAAAGCTGATGGTAGAGTAGCAACACAAAGCTGATGGTAGAGTAGCAACACAAAACTGATGGTAGAGTAGCAACACAAAGCTGATGGTAGAATAGCAACACAAAGCTCATGGTAGAGTAGCAACACAAAGCTGATGGTAGAGTAGCAACACAAAGCTGATGGTAGAGTAGCAACATAAAGCTGATGGTAGAGTAGCAACACAAAGCTGATGGTAGAGTAGCAACATAAAGCTGATGGTAGAGTAGCAACACAAAACTGATGGTAGAGTAGCAACACAAATCTAATGGTAGAGTAGCAACATAAAGCTGATGGTAGAGTAGCAACATAAAGCTGATGGTAGAGTAGCAACACAAAGCTGATGGTAGAGTAGCAACACAAAGCTGAAGGTAGGATAGCAACACAAATCTGACGGTAGAGTAGCAACTCAACGCAAAGCTCACGGTAGCGTTTCAAAACAAAGCTGAGGGTAGCGTAGCAACACAAAGCCGATCAAACCGCCCTTCATCTTTCAGGTCTATCTAACATTCTGCACCAAAGTCTGACTGACGATCAGCGTTGTCCACGCCGAGGTTGTGACCTATTGTTCTATATTTGTTTTTCGTTCGCCAGCTTTCAACTCTGGCAAAGTCACTAGAGACTAGGAACGGAATAATTGGGTGTGATAATCCGTTTTTTCCCGGCTGCACAGTGCTCCGTCGCCGCACAGGCAGATAACTCCGTCTTCGGAGGTACTCATATTTTTTTTTCATCGATGAGTAATTTACGTTTCAAGCCAGGCCACGCTCCTGAGGCAAGGGGTGGTTGCCGCAGAGAAAAGTAATTACATCTATTGATATAGAATGCTCAAGTGAGGTACGTCTCGCTGGACTGGGTGGTCTAACAAAAGGCCTCAGCTTTTGGATTGGAAGATCCAGGGTTTAAACCGCACGACATGCGGTGACACATTTCTCTTCGAATTCGTAGCTTCTTTGTGACCTTATCTCCTGGGTCTATGGTTAGTGGGATACGCTGTATAACCCTCTCGGATAATGGCAACAAAAAAACAACAAAAAACCATCGTGCACATTGAGCACGTTAAAATACCAATGTCACTTAAAAATCGAAAAGACAATAATAGTAAAATTATAATTTTAATCGTGCCAAAGAATTTACATACATACATATATATATATATATATATATATATATATATATATATATATATATATATATATATATATATAAGGACGAAATTAGTGGTAAAACCATTAAAGTATTTCCTGATTCCGTAACGAGTGAGACACCAAACATAACGTTTGTTTCTTAAAGTAAAACAAATCACCTTGCTTGCTGCTAATTAGTGTTTTTATTTGATTTCTCAGAGTTGTGAGAGATAACCTCGTTCCGCTTTTGTTAGATACAGAGCGGAATTGAAATCATTGTAAGACATCTACCCAGAATCTGGCCCAGTATTGTTGTAACCTTCCCTAATCTAAACGTAGCTGGCTCTCGTCGGTACACGATGATGCAATATCAATATATATCCGCTTTACCTTCGTTCTCAGTTACTAGTTACATCTTGTGAACCGCTCCAGCAGTTACAATTAATAGATCAAAACACTTGCTCAACTATCTTCAAACAAACCATCCCTGCAGGACCGAAGAATAAAGCTCACCTGTCCTGAGCAGATGCCTAGAGGTGTTTGGGGTGTGAGTTTTTATTTCAACCACAAAGCAGCCGAGGGAGTTATTGATTATTCACCCACTCTCATTAACTTCCTCAACATTGAGTTGAATTTTTTTTTTCGTAGAAACGTGCGGGGTGTGGGGTGGGGGAGGGGATGAGAAGCTTTACGTGCTATTATCTGTGCGCTTCCCGTTGCGTTTTTGGAGCATGTTAAAAGACACAACAGCTTACTAACAGCAATCTTGAAAGGGAAAATACATGGTAAAAGAGGCAGAGGCAGACCAAGACTAACATGGACGAGTAACATTAAAAGATGAACAGGTCAGCCTACGATAAACCTGCACCATCAAAGCAAGAGACAGAGCGGAATGGCGCTCCATGGTAGCCAACGTTCGAGGCACAGACGGCACTCAATGAATCAATGAATTTCCGTTGCAGCTATCTAAATAAGGAGAGTATGCATCCAGGAAATTATGATTTTGATGAGAGTTGATGGTCAAGCACAAACTGAGCCCCTTAACTGTCACTTTCCTAGGCGTCGGTTCGATCCCCATTATTATCTATTAAGAAAAATATCTGCCTGCACACTACGTTGAGCCCGCATTGAGTATGCGATATTTAGCTCCATTCGATCAATTATCTACAGGGAAAAGAGAAAATATGTAATATGAGCAGGTAATAGAAGTATTAAGTAAGTACAAAAATAAAGAGCCCCGTCACGCCAAGTGGCCTATAGGGAATATGGTGTTAGTGACCATAAATTGTACAGACCTTCGGCACATGATTTTTGGGGTAATGTGGTCGATATTACGCCTGTGCCGCTTTAATTTCCCAGTAAAAAATTCGGTACCCATTAAAGGATCGGTGAACCCGGAAGCCGTCGGTTGGGATCGAACACTACATCTTGTCATTTGTAGTCCAGTTCACTTACCACTGAGCTATCGCGGCTCAATAGAAGTATTAAGCTGCAATGTTTTATGTGAAGAATTTGAAGATGAGGAGGCGAGAGCTCTTACCCATTGTTATATTCCTTCCCCAACTCACAGAGCGGCCTTCTATATTCTATAGTTTAGCACTTTCAATTCTTTGTTTTTCGTTTTCTTGTTTACTTTTCAGTCCTTTATTTCTCGGAAAAAAAAACAAACAGAAATATACATGGCTGCTGTAAGAGAGTAGTACAAAAACGTTATAGTTTTATAATAATTAAAGACGTTACAGAGAAATTGACACGAGAATACAAAATGCAAATGCTGTCACATACCAACTTTCACCCTTGCTAAGACATCCAAACATTTCTATAGTAGCTAAACAACAAATGATAAATAGCATTTTCATACCAACTTTGTGCTATGAAAGTCAAACATGGGCTCGTTCTAAATCACATTTAAGAAAGATCAATACATGTGTTTGAGAAAAGTAACAAACAACATAAGAAGAGATAGAATACCAAATGAAACCATAAGAAAAATTGTAGGAACAAAACCCTGCCAAGAATATATAGAACAACAACAACTGAAATGGTTTGGCCACCTGGTCAGAATGAACCCTTATCAATCACCATCAAGGGCGTTCTTCTCGAGAATGCATGGAAAAAGACTAAGAGGAATACCCAGAAGAAGATGGATAGATGCGGTGACAGAGACATGTAACAACAAAGGAAAATCACTAATTCAGACAGTTCGAGCAGCTCAAGAACGACAAATGATATAAACAATGACACCTTTTAGGTATCAGTGAAACGAGGAAAAGAAGAAGAAAGCCGTTACAAAATATTAACAACTTTGCGACGTTTATTGATTTCGTTTGTGTGACAGACAATATAGACAGACAATATAGACAGACAATATAGAGAGACATAAACTAGAATGCCTAAAGATTTGATTTTCAAGCTTAACGTGGTGTTTAAAGCATCGTTTTCATAACTACATTTACAATTTCGCGGTATATCTTTCGCTTTATATAAGTGTGCTGTCCATAATTCACAGGGCTAACACAATATTGAATCTTTCTAACACTGTAAGAAGCCTCAAGAAAACTACATATCCCTTTCTTATCAGTGGGTTCTAGTTCAATCCCTAAAAAAAATTAATGTATTTTCCTCTTCTGAGCTCAACCATTACCTCAAAATGTGTACTAACAATGTTTCTTTGGATAAGAAAGGCGGTATGGCGTACTTCTGACCAGATGACACTAACAAATTCCATATTGGTATGAACAAATATACCACTACCACCACCGTACTCACGTACCACAAGGTGTTACAAATATGTATTGTTTTTAATGTTACGAGAGAAATATGCGATATTCTTTCTCATGTCTAAATCTAAGTGTTAATTTGTTTGTCTGTTTTTAAGTTTTAAGATTTGGTCTGGCCCGAGATATCGTTTTTCTTAATTTTTGTTGTACACTTCTCATCTTCTGTTTTGAAGCTTGTCTCCCACGGCCACGTTATCTCCACACACGAGGAGCGGACGTGAACAAAAGTGTTTACACTACGACCTGTGTTAAAACAATTGAAAAA
This sequence comes from Megaustenia siamemsis, assembly GCA_032433765.1. NCBI lineage: Eukaryota > Metazoa > Mollusca > Gastropoda > Stylommatophora > Ariophantidae > Megaustenia > Megaustenia siamemsis. Next base: position 64,350,563 of record JAVIAB010000117.1, read on the forward strand.
TAAAACATAATATAGAGAGAGCGTTAGCTGATGTTGATCACGTCGGCACCTCACTGGAAGCAAGTCATTTAATAGCAACAGAATATTTTAAAAAATAAAATAGAAGAATGTCAGTTTAAACACGGCTATGTCAATCTTGAATTCGTGTTGAGTTTGTTTCATGCAGTGACGTAATATGAGTTGTGAAGTTGGGGACTGTTTGAAGCCATTTTGGAAGATGTTGGGCTAGCGGTGGAGGTGTGGCGTTCTGCAGTTGGGATTGTGGAGTTGAGTTGTTGGAGTCGTAGTTGTGTAGTAGGAGTGGACTAACCATATTTGACTGAGACAAACAGGTTACACTCTTCTTCTTCTTTCCTTCCTCCATTTCCTTTCAGCGTCTATGGGAGATTAGTTTCCGTTCCTTTGCTCAGCTATTATGTTTACCAGTGTTACTAATTTTCCATCAATCCATCTTTTTCGTAGCCGCCCTTGAGTCTGGTGTTCTCGTAAGGTTATTAAAGACTCGTTCTGTTATGTTTTGATCTTTCTCTTTTATCACGTGGCCAGATTATTTTATCTGTTGTTTATTTATGTATTTCAGTGGTGGTAATTATTCCTAGCTTTTATCTCAGTTCCTCATTTCTGATCGTATCCCTCTGATTGTTTCCTGTCATGTGCCTAACACATTTCATCTCCAAAGTGGTTATTTTTTGTTGTTTCTGTCTTTGACGTTCAGGTCTAGCATTGGGATTGTAAAATCGGATCACAAAGGAGCTATGTCACTTTCCTAAATCATGAAGACGTAAACACAATTAAGGGTAACTAAATTACAAAACCGCAAGTGCGCTGCCGGGCCCGAAAGGAGAGTAAAGAATAGCGGCGCTGTACCCTACCAGGCATGTTCGTAAGAGGCGAGAAAGGAGGGTTAGGCATGGGACTGTCTATTCCATATTATAAAATAAATAAGCCGAAAAAAACTTCACAAAAATGGACAAGTCAGAGGGAGGAACAGAAAATGATACCAAAATAAGGATATCAAAAGCAAGAGGAGCTTTCATTGCACTGGGAAACATATGGAAATCCAAAGAAATTAGGTTAAATACAAAAATAAAAATGTTCAACTCAAATGTTAAGGCGGTCCTATTATATGGCTGTGAAAGATGGAGAACAACAAAATTGACAATCACGAAGATACAGACTTTCATTAATGGATGCTTACGCAGAATAAAAGGATGGAAATGGCAGGACAAAATCACTAACATAGAATTATGGGAAGGTACCAGTCAAACACCAGTGGATAAAGAGATAGAGCGAAGACGATGGCGCTGGATAGGACACACACTACGGAAGCCAACTGAGAGTATTACATAACAGGCCCTTTTCTGGAATCCCCAGGGGAAAAGACAAAGAGGAAGACCAAGGAATTCTTGGAGAAGACAGATGGAAGCAGAGATGAAGATGATGGGGAAGACATGGAATGATCTTAAAAGAATGGCAAAAGACAGAACGACTTGGAAAGTGTTTGTTGAAGACCTATGCTCCACTGGGAGCTAAAAAGGTAGAAGAAGAAGAAGCAGAAGAAGAAATTACAAAAACATATTGAGTAATTGTTACTTAGGGGACAGAACCCACACAAGTAGACCACGATCTTACCAAGAGTATTTTCTCGATGAAATCATCTTAAGTAGTAAATATTGCTCTGTCAATAACTCATACAAATTCCTACACGTCATCACATAGTTATCGTGCTCAAATTTGATGTTTTGGGCCAAAAGGTGTAAATCAGTTACGCTGCAAATCACAAAACAACGCAGACACGCCTACTTAACGTCCTTTTAAGGGCAAATGACGAAGAGGTGTACTCCTTCAGTCATCAAGCGAATGCAAGCAATTAAGTAAGCAAGTAAGTAAGCAATAACATAGTTATTTTATAAAACGTCATCATTATAGTTCCAATCCGATTTATCTATAATCTATACCTTACAGGGACAAAAGTCTGCATACGATTCGAAAAATGCTGGGACGGCGGTGGAGCGGATATGGAGATGCCACGACTGCAGCGAAGCTGGTTTCATGAATAGAAAAAAAATGATAGTACCGTAACATTGACCGTCGTTGGAACGCTCTTTATGACGTCGTTGGAACGCTCTTTATGACGTCGTTGGAACGCTCTTTATGACGTCGTTGGAACGCTCTTTATGACGTTGTTGGAACGCTCTTTATGACGTCGTTGCAACGCTTTTTATGACGTCGTTGGAACGCTCTTTATGACGTCGTTGGAACGCTCTTTATGACGTCGTTGGAACGCTCTTTATGACGTCGTTGAAACGCTCTTTATGACGTCGTCACAGTCTTCCTCCAACCCTCAGCACTAGGAGCTGCTATTTGAGAATGTGACAAATATAACATTCTCTGATATTATCTTCCCATCGCTTTCTCTGTCTGTCTTGCCCTCTTTTACCTGGTACAATTCCCTGAAAAATGGTATTGTAACGTGTCCCCACCATTTTAATTTTCGTTCTTTTACCACTGACAGTAAGCCTTTCATCCTTACTGTAAATCGCTGGGTTTTGTTGCATACTTCCTCTTTGCTGATATGATCTCTGCAGCCTTGCGCCAGATCTTTCTATAACATCTCGTCAAGAATAACGAGTGTCCATGTTTCGCTGGCGTACAGAATTACATATTGTCGTCATAATCTAATCTTTGTTATTAGGCAGAACGATTTTTTAATCACTTTTTTTTTTACTTAGCCTTGTCAGGGCTGTCATTCATTACCTGTGTTGTTCAGCAAATATTTCTGTTTTTGAGCTTTTGCCACGGACAATAGAGTTCAAATATTTAAACTGGTTGACTGTTTCAAGTACCTCTATGTTCTTCTTCCTCTTCTTCTTTTCTTCCTCATCTGCCTTTTAGCGTCGAGGGGAGATATAATTTGCTGTCTTTTGCTCTTCTGTTCGCCTCTGCTGCTGTTATGTTTCCTAGTGCTACTAATATTCCATCGATCCAACTTTTTCGTGGTCGACCATTGGGTCTGGTGTTCTCACAACGTTTGTTGAAGGCTCGTTGTGTTGTGTTTTGATCTTTCTGCCATGTCACGTGGCCAATCCATTTTATCTGTTGTTTCCTTATATATTCTATAGAAATCTCTCTGTTGACTGTGATATATGCTTGAATGTCTCAGGTCTTGAGCTTAGTTTTGTCAGCATTAATCTCTCCAGTCAGCATTAATCTCTCCATTCCAAACACTCTTGATGTCTTCTCTAGGCACCCATTTAGGTCTTCGAACTTGAGTATTTCACTAGCAAGCCCAACAAGATCACCTGCAAAACGAAGCTGGGTAACCGTTCTACCTCCGATGATAAGTTCGCTGAAACGTTCTCTATGTACATCTGTTATTTTCTTCTTCTTCAGCGATCAGCTACTATTAGGCATATAGACGTTTAGACCAACTTGGGTCACAAACAAGATGATGCCTTGAGGTCTTCACCGGTTCCCCATAATGTGCAATGCAGCGTTGTTTCTACGGGCTATATTTATGTGTTTTGGGTGTTGAGAGTGCTGCAGTCCTGTAGGATATGATCTGGAGTCTGAATGCTTTGCAGTCACATGTTGCAAAGTGACTTGAGTCCTGTTTTGGGTAGGCGTACAATGAGGCCACATTAACCTGTTCTGAGTCTGAATATTTTGGTCTGCTCATGTCTGCTGAGTTTGTTTAAGTCGTCATGTTCTGGTTGACATCTACCACATAACTATCTCTATTCTGTTTACCCAGCTTGTTTCTTTGTTGTTGTTGCGTTCGCCAGCTTTCAAATTTGACGAAGTCCCTAGAGACTAGGAACTGAATTTCGCGTGTTAATCCATTTTTCCATGGCAGCCGTGTGCACAGGCGTCCCTCGCCGCACAGGCAGATAACTCCGACTTCGGAGGTACTCATGTTTTTTTCCGTCAATGAGTAACTGGCGTTTCAAGCCGGGCTTTGCTGCTGAGACCAGGGGTGTTTGTCGCAGAGAGAAATCATGAATAATAATCCCAACCGGTGTAGCCGAAATTTGAATCCACAACCTCTCTGTCCTGAGGCCAACCTCTCTGTCCTCGAGACCAACCAGTCCCGCATGGACTTGGAATATAAGGAAACTGCAAGAAGGAACACTATTTATACATAGCCTGCAATGGTTCCTGCTGCCTATCCACCATATACCAGAAGTTCACGTCCTCCCGAAAGTGATGATCGTCATATTTAAAAAAAAATATATAGCGCTTGATGATGTTAGGCCATCGTTGTTGACTCCAATTTCGAACATATAAACACATAGTTAGTCGTCAGATTATCCCCGTCGCACATCAAACAACAGACCGTAAGATTAGCGTAACGCCGGTCTAGTGATTTACGATAAGCCATTACGATGACGTAGCACACATAACAATGTCGGACGCAATGACGCGCCCTTTAGAATCCTGATTACTCTAGTGAATGTAGCCTTCGACGATCAGAATACGGTGCAAATTCCGTAAAGAGATAAAACTGCGGCTGATGAATCATTTCACATTAATAAATAACATGGAAATAACTTGCGTCAAGCAGATCCAACAACGGTCATGAACAGCACCAATGTAACGTAAAGCGCAAAGCAAGCCTAGACGATGGAAGGTCGCATTCACAACACTTGATTTGTTGAAAATGGAATATTGCCGGCGTACGACATTGTTTTAACAACGCAGATGTAATAAGTAGATCATTATCTTGACTTTCTCTAGGAAAAATGCTAACAGACAATAAGGATATCATAGATAGATGGCAGGAATATATAACAGAACTATTTCATGATCAAAGGGACAAGAAACCAGTTATAAAATGTACATCAGGCTATAAAATCTTAAAATCTGAGGTGGAAAAAGCCATAAAAACAATGAAAAGGGGAAAAGCATCAGGACCTGAAAGCATACAGATAGAGATGATACAGGCACTTGAAGATTTTGGCATTGAAGTGATTACAGACATATGCAACGACATATACCACACAGGTTACATACCAAATGAACTAAAAACATCAACTTTCATTGCATTGCCTAAAAAGAATGGTGCAGTTGAATGCAGTGACTTTAGAACAATAAGCCTAATGAGCCATGTTACAAAAATCTTGCTAAAAGTTATACAAGGAAGGATTCAGAATAAAATCAATACTAAATTAGATGAGCAGCAATTTGGATTTAGGAAAAATAGCGGGACAAAAGAAGCCATATTCTGCATGAGAACATTAATTGAAAAATACACAGAAGTAAGGGTGTCCGGTTAGCGCAATCAATAGGCGGTTGGCTTACCACGGCAACAGCCGGGGTTCGTGCCCTGGCGAGGATACCTGGGTTTTACTAATTCCCTACAAATTAGTGGGAGCCGCGATAGCTCAGTGGTTAGTGAACTGGACTACTACGGACAAGGGTAGGGTTCGATCCCAACCGACGGCTCCGGGTTCACCCAGCCTTAAATGGGTACCGGATATTTTCTGGGAAAGTAAAACAGCACGGGCGTAATACCGACCACATTACCCCAAAAATCATGTGCTGAAGGTCTGTAAAATATAGGGTCACTAACACCATATTTCCCTATACGCCGCCACTTGGCGTGACGGGGGTTACTTTTTTTACTTACACAGAAGTAAACAAACCAATATATGCCTGCTTCATAGAATACACCAAAGCTTTTGATAGAGTACACCACAAACAACTTATAGAATGCCTAAAAGAGATACATCTAGATGACATGGATATACGACTAATATGCAATCTATACTGGGAGCAAACAGCAATAATAAAATATAACAAAGAGTTCTCTATACCCATTGATATAAAAAGAGGAGTAAGACAAGGATGCATCCTATCACCAAGCTTGTTCAATCTATACACTGAGCAAATCTTTAAAAACATCATAGAGATGCCAGGCCTACAAATTAATGGAAAGATAATCAATAACCTAAGATATGCTGACGATACTGTACTACTAGCAGAAAATCCTAAAGACCTACAACAAATACTTAATAAAATAAACACAAGCAAAAAATATGGACTAGATATGAATATCAAAAAGACTAAAACTATGATCATAAACAAAGAAAATACTCAAAACCCACAAGTGGATATCAAAATTGAAGGAATAGACCTGGAGACAGTTCAGAACTATAATTACCTTGGACATACTATAACCAGTGATGGAAAATGTGCAACTGAAATAAACAAAAGAATAGGAATGGCAAAAAGTAATTTTAATGTCAGGAAGGACATACTAACATCAAAACAAATAACACCAGAGCTAAAACTAAGATTAGCAAAATGTTACATCTTCTCAATATTCCTATATGGTGCTGAAACATGGACATTAGAAAAGAAAACAGAACAGAGAATTGAAGCCTTTGAAATGTGGATATATAGAAGAATAGGTAGAATTGGATGGAAGGAAAAGAAAACAAACGACGAAGTCTTAAAACAACTAAAAATGAAAAGAGAACTTCTGAACACAATTAGAACAAGACAAATGCGATTCTTAGGCCATGTTAAAAGACACAACAGCCTACTGAAAGTGATCCTGGAGGGGAAAATACAAGGTAAAAGAGGCAGAGGCAGACCAAGATTAACATGGACGAGTAACATCAAAAGATGGACAAATCAACCGATGACAACCTGCACCATCAAAGCAAGAGATAGAGCAGAATGGCGCTCCATGGTAGCCAACCTTCGTTGCGGAGACGGCACTCAATGATGATGATGATATCTTGACTTAAACGCACAGGAGTGCGATGGAGATCCGAAATTAATCAGACATCGAATGCACTTTTTTTCAGCGATCGAGAGAACGTGGACTTGATCCGCCATCTTAGAAACGGAAGCTTGTTTCAAGATTGTCTTTATTTCTTTGAGACTCTGGGGATGGTTGGACTATTGAAGGCTCCAATATACTTTTGCGAGTTCGTCTGCATTCTCGTTTCCAGAGATGCCGCTGTGTGCTGGAATCAAGTTATGTCTTTTCTGACAGTGAACATATGTTGATATAAAAAAAAAAGTAAACTACCCCCCGTCACGCCAGGTGGCGTATAGGGAATATGGTGTTAGTGACCATAATTTGTAAAGACCTTCAGCACTTGATTTTTGAGGTAATGTTGTTGGTGTTACGCTCGTCCCGATTTATTTTCCCAGAAAAAAAATCCGGTACCCATTAAAGGGTGGGTGAACCCGGAAGCCGTCGGTTGGGATCGAACCCTACCTCTTGTCATTTGTAGTCCAGTTCACTAACCACTGAGCTATCGCAGCTCCCATATGTTGATATGGTATTCCTTATTTCCTGAATGAGTCTGTCATGTTTCGTGCTTTACATCTCATGTAAGAATGACCTGCATCGCTGAGGATCATTTTTGGGCTTGAGACCTCTTCTTTGTTTAGAGATTGAATAGCATATGTGGATTGTCACTGGCCCTACTCTTGTAGCATATGTGGATTGTCACTGGCCCAACTCTTGTAGCTTATGTGGATTGTCACTGGCCCTACTCTTGTAGCTTATGTGGATTGTCACTGGCCCTACTCTGGTAGCATATGTGGATTGTCACTGGCCCTACTCTTGTAGCTTATGTGGATTGTCACTGGCCCTACTCTTGTAGCTTATGTGGATTGTCACTGGCCCTACTCTTGTAGCTTATGTGGATTGTCACTGGCCCTACTCTTGTAGCTTATGTCATAATTATTTAATGCAAAAAAAAAAAAAAAATTGAAATAATGTTGGGGATAACAAACATACCTGTTTCTTACACCTTCGGTCGTCGGAAACAATTTGAACAACACACCTTCAATGTTTATCTCTATCTATCTATCTATCTATCTATCTATCTATCTATCTATCTATCTATCTATCTATCTATCTATCTATCTATCTATCTATCTATCTATCTATCTATCTATCTATCTATCTATCTATCTATCTATCTATCTATCTATCTATCTATCTATCTATCTATCTATCTATCTATCTATCTATCTATCTATCTATCTATCTATCTATCTATCTATCTATCTATCTATCTATCTATCTATCTATCTATCTATCTATCTATCTATCTATCTATCTATCTATGTATCTATCTATCTATGTATCTATCTATCTATCTATCTATCTATCTATCTATCTATCTATCTATCTATCTATCTATCTATCTATCTATCTATCTATCTATCTATCTATCTATCTATCTATCTATCTATCTATCTATCTATCTATCTATCTATCTGTCTGTCTGTCTGTCTGTCTGTCTGTCTGTCTGTCTGTCTGTCTATCTATCTATCTATCTATCTATCTATCTATCTATCTATCTACCTATCTATTGTCCTTTCGAGCCGAAGACGGCACATAGGGCAGTACCACAATCTCAAAAACAGAAACCTTGCGTGCCAAAATGGCACATATTGCAGAGATCACTGGTTCTAAAATCTATGGCTTTTTCCATAACAATACTTTTTACAATGACAGCTAGTCAAGCCATCGATCAAACTCCTTAGTCGCCTCTTCTTAGTTGCCTGGAAGGTCACAGTGTCACTATTCTTTACTTTCCTCATAATGAGGCCCCGGTAACACACGGGAGTAAACTCAATGTTTGTACAGCAGTTTTAATATATCACAAATTGTGTGACTGGTGTTGATAGTTATTCAAATTACTTGTGTCCAGAACATTAATAACATAACGTGATATAATTTACACTTGGGAAATATTAAATTACATTTAAACCTTATTTTAAAAACTACAACAAAGTTTATATATATTTTGTTTAATAAAACGGTACGACGGTTGGGAAATATGAAAAAGTAATCAGTAATGTTTAGTTCAAAACGGCTCATATGATATGGTGAAACAACTGCAAGCTATAGTAAATATATATGGCTGTGATTAGCCTATGGTGATGCTGATGAGTAATAATATCTCGTTAACGACTGCAGAAACACAATGACGAATGTTGCTTGACATGAATACCCATAGTAGCCATCGTCAATCATAGTTGACTATGGATTTTTCAGCGGCCCTAGAAATGTTATTTGTTCTCTTCTTTCGCCGCGTATTCTCTTTTTTCTATGAATCTGTCCGCTTCTTGTTTGAGTTGGAGCTTTAGTGTGTGTTTCCAAAGATTACGGTCTGCAGCTATTTCTTCCCGTGCTGCAGGGTTTATGTTCAGAGTCCTCGTGTCACATTTACACACCTTTACAAATCGAAGCTTTGGGCGCCCCCTATTCCTTTTGCCATCTGCTAGTTGTCCATAGAGTATATATTTTGGTATGCGGCCATCTTTCATACGGTGTACGTGGCAGCGTAACCTGCGTTGTTTGAGCAGCGTGTAGATGTTCGGGAGGCCTGTGCAAGTCATGACCTCCACGTTTGTCACTTTATCCTCCCAGGTGATACCCAGAATACGGCGCAGACATCGCATATGGAATACATTAAACCTTCTCTCCTGCTTTGCATAAGTTGTTCAAGATTCGCTGCCATACAGGAGGATACTAATGATGCAGACATTGTAAACTGCGGGCTTTGTTTTCATTGTCAGTTTGCTGTTTTCCCAAACACGCCTAGAAAGACGGGCGAAGGTGGTAGCAGCTTTACCAATGTGGGTGTCAATTTCTGTATCTAACTATAGTTTATCGTTGATGGTAGATCCCAGGTAGTTATACTGTTGCGCGACATCGAGTTTATAGTTGTCGATAAAGAATACCCAAAGCCGTCTATATTAATACCACAGTCGTCTATAGATTACAGTTGTGGGAATACCCGGTGACAACGCTTTGTGTTCACAACTCGGCTCGGTTTGACTCGAGACGAGTGATAGAAGTGGCTGTGGAAATTCCAGGATACAAGTTGTGAAGCCGGAATTGTTGAGTGTGGAGTGGGAATTGTTGAGTGTGGAATGGGAATTGTTGAGTGTGGAGTTGGAATTGTTGAGTGTGGAGTTGGAATTGTTGAGTGTGGAGTGGGAATTGTTGAGTGTGAAGTGGGAATTGTTGAGTGTGGAGTGGGAATTGTTGAGTGTGGAGTGAGAATTGTTGAGTGTGGAGTTGGAATTGTTGAGTGTGGAGTTGGAATTGTTGAGTGTGGAGTGGGAATTGTTGAGTGTGAAGCCGGAATTGTTGAGTGTGAAGTTAGAATTGCTGAATGTGGAGTGGGAATTGTTGAGTGTGGAGTGGGAATTGTTGAGTGTGAAGTGGGAATTGTTGAGTGTGGAGTGAGAATTGTTGAGTGTGGAGTGAGAATTGTTGAGTGTGGAGTGGGAATTGTTGAGTGTGGAGTGGGAATTGTTGAGTGTGGAGTGGGAATTGTTGAGTGTGAAGTGGAAATTGTTGAGTGTGGAGTGAGAATTGTTGAGTGTGGAGTAAGAATTGTTGAGTGTGGAGTGGGAATTGTTGAGTGTGGAGTGAAAATTGTTGAGTGTGGAGTGGGAATTGTTGAGTGTGGAGTGAGAATTGTTGAGTGTGGAGTGAGAATTGTTGAGTGTGGAGTGGGAATTGTTGAGTGTGAAGTGAGAATTGTTGAGTGTGAAGTGGGAATTGTTGAGTGTGGAGTGATAATTGTTGAGTGTGGAGTGGGAATTGTTGAGTGTGGAGTGGGAATTGTTGAGCGTGGAGTGGGAATTATTGAGTGCGGAGTGAGAATTGTTGAGTGTGAAGTGGGAATTGTTGAGTGTGGAGTGAGAATTGTTGAGTGTGGAGTGGGAATTGTTGAGTGTGGAGTGGGAATTGTTGAGTGTGGAGTGGAAATTGTTGAGTGTGGAGTGGGAATAGTTGAGTGTGAAGTGGGAATTGTTGAGTGTGAAGCCGGAATTGTTGAGTGTGAAGTGGGAATTGTTGAGTGTGGAGTGGGAATTGTTGAGTGTGAAGTGGGAATTGTTGAGTGTGAAGCCGGAATTGTTGACTGTGAAGTTAGAATTGTTGAATGTGGAGTGGGAATTGTTGAGTGTGGAGTGGGAATTGTTGAGTGTGAAGTGGGAATTGTTGAGTGTGGAGTGAGAATTGTTGAATGTGGAGTTGGAATTGTTGAGTGTGGAGTTCGAATTGTTGAATGTGGAGTTTGAATTGTTGAGTCTGGAGTGGGAATTGTTGAGTGTGGAGTGGGAATTGTTGAGTGCGGAGTTGGAATTGTTGAGTGTGGAGCCGGAATTGTTGAGTGTGGAGTGGGAATTGTTGAGTGTGCATTCGAAATTGTTGAGTGTAAAATAGGAAATTTTTAAGTGTGGAGTGGGAATTGTTGAGTGGGAATTGTGGAGTGTGGAGTCGGACTTGTTGAGTGTGGAGTTTGAATTGTTGAATGTTGAGTGGGAATTCTTTTTGAGTGTGGAGCCAGAATTGTTTAGCCTGGAGTTGGAATTATTTGGTGTGGAGTCAGACTTCTTGTCGAGTGTGGAATTGGAATTTAGTTATTTCTTGGGATTTACATTGTTCCATGGTCATCTCTACAAGGGGTGGGGTTCGATCCCAAACCGACGGCCTGCCGGTTCACCCAGCCTTAAATGGGTACCGGATTTTTTTTCTGGGAAAGTAAAGCAGCACGGGCGTAATACCGACCACACTACCCCAAAAATCATGTGCTGAAGGTCTGTAAAATATAGGGTCACTAACACCATATTTCCCTATACGCCACTTGGCGTGACGAGGGCTCTTTACTTTACTATGGTCATCTCTAGCTCATTGTAAAAAGTGTCAATGTCCTCTTCTTCGCTATTACTTGTTAGTGCATAAACTTAAATTATGTTGATATCCATTGGTCTACCTCTCAATTTTACTAGCAGAATTCTGTCTGATACTGGCCAAAATACTTTCACTGTTTTACTTCTTTCTCTATCTAACATGATGCCTACTCCTCTTTCGTGTGTGGTTCCCCCAGAATAAATTACATTTCCGCTGTCGCGTTGCAATAATCCTGCCCCTGTCCTTCTCATTTCACATAGTCCCAAGATGTTCAATTTCATTCTCTTCATTTCTTGACTGGATGTTTTCTATTTTACCAACCTTGAATGCTGATCTAATGTTCCAAGTTCCTATTGCTAGTGTCTCTTTATTTTTTATCTTGCATACAGTAGCTTGATGACGATCGGGTGTCACCTGTAGCATATGACACTCCCTACCGGACGAGGTGGCTGTGGAGTCCCCATTAACGTCGTTAGCTGTAAATATAAAGTTGTGATTTGTCACGATTAGTCTAGGCAATATAAGAAGGTAGTTTGTCATTCCTTTCCTTCTTGGCAGTGACTGTACTAGTCGGAGATCACAGCCATTGTCTCTATACATGAGAACCTCTGCCTGCCATCGTGGCGTGAGGACCATAACCGGCACTACTTGTCGGCTGCTCCCACAACACCATCCACCACCTGCTACAATGGCTACATAACAAGACAAAAAGAACTAACAATGACTCAAAGAGCCATAAACAAACGCTACGAAAACGCCAGATTAAGAGGAAGACCGAGAAAGAGATGGATAAAGGGAATACTAGAGTCACTAGGCGGGGATAACACCAGAAGAGGCAAACAAAAGAGCAAAGAATCGCAGATTGTATCTCCCCTCGACGCCAACGGCAATGGAGGAAGGATATAAGAAGAAAATCTATTCACCATTCGAGCCGTAGCCGGCCCATATGGCGTAGACCCAGATACTTCTTCTCTTAAATAATTTTTTTATTTTAGCAGTTTTCAATCCTTGTCATCATCATCATCATCATCATCATCATCATCATCATCATTTATTGCCGTCTCCGCATCGAAGGTTGACTACCATGGAGCGTTGGCTACTATTTCAATCCTTGTAAAGATATTTTATCAAGAGATTTTAGATCTTCATTTGCGTCTTTAGTCATCGCTTAATTGATGTTCTTGTAGCATTACTTTGATGTTGTCTGTCCATCTTACTTGGGGCTGCCTCTCGCTCTTTTCCCTTCTTTTTTAATACTGTATATGCTTTGTATGGTAAGTAATCATACGACATTCTTTCTAGATAGGCAAACCAGTTTATTTAGTGCATTTGTTTGTAGGTTAGCATTGGTTCAATTCCTACTCTTTCTCTTATAACATCATTTCTGATTATGTCTGTTCTGATCACCCGAAGTGCTTTTCTGAGACATCTCATCTCTGTAGTGACAAGCTTTCTTTTATACTTAGTCATAAGTGTCAATGTTTGGCGTTGGCAGCACAATATTGGGATGAATATAATCTATATAAAATAGTTCTTAGTGGTAATAGGCATTTCTTTATGGTGAAGTATAGGGGATAGGTGTTAAAAATATTTTTTGGAGGTGTAAATGGTGAAGTATTGATTTAAACATATGAGAGAACAGTCGTAAACTGGCCTTGTTGCTGGGTAGGACATGTCACATTTATATTGTTGAGTTGCAGTTGATTAATTAAAAGTTAGTTTATTGGTTGGTTAATTGACGGTTAGTTGTTTGGTTAGTTGTTTGGTCAGTTGTTTGTTTAGTTATTTGTTTAATTATTTGGTTAGTTGTTGGGTTAGTTGTTTGTTTAGTTATTTGGTTAGTTGTTTGGTTAGTTGTTTGTTTAGTTGTTTGTTTAGTTGTTTGGTTAGTTGTTGGGTTAGTTGTTTGGTTAATTGTTTGTTTAGTTGTTCGGCTAGTTGTTGGGTTAGTTGTTTGGTTAGTTGTTTATTTAGTTGTTTGGTTAGTTGTTGGATTAGTTATTTTATTAGTTGCTTGGTCAGTTGGCTAGGAGGTTCATATGTTAATGATAAGAGTGAGATAAATAAGTCAGGGTGAAGAAAAATGAAGGCAGTTATTTCATTGTAAATAAGTTTCCTAATAAGTTCCAGATTTAGTCAATCACTCGCTATAATTAATATAAAATCAGTTTAGACAAGAATATTTTTTTTTTAAGCAACAACAGGCCATATTTTACTCAAATTTCTTCTTATTCATTCATAGATTTCTGATCCTGTCCATATTTTTACTCAACTTTCCTCTTGTTCATTCATAGATATCTGATCCTGTCCATATTTTTACTCAACTTTCTTCTACTTCATTCATAGATTTCTGAACCTGTCCATATTTTCACTCAACTTTCTTCTACTTCATTCATAGATTTCTGAACCTGTCCATATTTTCACTCAACTTTCTTCTACTTCATTCATAGATTTCTGAACCTGTCCATATTTTCACTCAACTTTCTTCTACTTCATTCATAGATTTCTGAACCTGTCCATATTTTTACTTAACTTTCTTCTACTTCATTCATAAATATCTGACCCTGGCCATATTTTTACTCAACTTTCTTCTACTTCATTCATAGATTTTAGTCTCTGAGTTTTACATTTTGTATTTTGCTGCGTAACAGAGTAAATACTGAACCGGAAGTTGTTGTTTGCTGAACAAACATGGCTGAGCGTGAAGTGGATACCAGTTTTAGTGGTGTGAGGAAGGTCGTTTGGTTTTGTTGAAGTTGTGGTCTTCAGCTTGTATAATTCGGGGACAAGAAATACAGGAGAAGAGGCATGTAAAATAAGAGGATGAAGAAGATAAGATAAAAGAAGATTATAATGATGATAAAAAAAGTAATGAAAGAAGAAAAAAAGAACTATATTCACGGAAATTCCCGTTACTGGGGCAAAAAGGTAGCACGTCCGATGCAGATGTCGCGATATGATCGGGTCTGTGTTTTTATTTCCTCCCCGATAGAAAAAAATATGTTGACCTTAACGGGATTTGAACCCGCGATCTCATCAGACAAGTAAATTATTATAAAGGAAGGAAAGAAGGGAGGGAGGAAGGGAGGGAGGAAGTAAGGGAGGGAGGAAGGAAGAGAGGGAGGGAGGAAAGAAGGGAGAGACGGAGGAAGGAAGGGAGGAAGGAAGGGAGGGAGGGCGGAAGAGAGGGAGGGAGGAAGGAAGGAAGGAAGGAAAGAAGGGAGAGAGGGAGCGAGGGAGGAAGGAAGGAATGGAGGGAGGGAGGGAGGGAGGAAGGAAGGAAGGAAGGAAGGAAGGAAGGAAGGAAGGAAGGAAGGAAGGAAGGAAGGAAGGAAGGAAGGAAGGAAGGAAGGAAGGAAATACATGCAAATGCATTCTATAAATACATTGAAAGGAAAAAAGTAAGAATTAAATTAGAAAGTGACCATCGTAATGCAACCTGGTCGACTTCAACTCCTAAACACAAGAAGAATACGTGGAGGTCTGCAGTGATTCCCTTGAAATCTCCTCGTCTGCTAGGGAGTACAAACATATCCATGCTACAGGTACTGCAATACTAAGTTTTCTACATCAACAAAGAGATAGACTGCGGTGATTAAAGAAGAAAACAAATTACAATGTATTCAATAACTCTTGTGCTGGTAGTGTTTGTCAGCGGCTGCATATTCTTCTTTAACTTATCGGTGTTATATCATCGTTTCTGTTTAATAACTTCGATGTCTTTTCAATCTAATTTAGAACAAAAAGAATATCATTTCTGTCTCGATGGTTGTACTGGTTCCTCTTCTTCTTCTTCCACCTATCAGCTCCCTGTGGAGCATGGGTCTCCAACAAACACTTTCAGCTCCCTGTGGAGCATAGGTCTCCAACAAACACTTTCAGCTCCCTGTGGAGCATGGGTCTCCAACAAACACTTTCAGCTCCCTGTGGAGCATGGGTCTCCAACAAACACTTTCAGCTCCCTGTGGAGCATGGGTCTCCAACAAACACTTTCAGCTCCCTGTGGAGCATAGGTCTCCAACAAACACTTTCAGCTCCCTGTGGAGCATAGGTCTCCAACAAACACTTTCAGCTCCCTGTGGAGCATGGGTCTCCAACAAACACTTTCAGCTCCCTGTGGAGCATGGGTCTCCAACAAACACTTTCAGCTCCCTGTGGAGCATGGGTCTCCAACAAACACTTTCAGCTCCCTGTGGAGCATAGGTCTCCAACAAACACTTTCAGCTCCCTGTGGAGCATAGGTCTCCAACAAACACTTTCAGCTCCCTGTGGAGCATAGGTCTCCAACAAACACTTTCAGCTCCCTGTGGAGTATAGGTCTCCAACAAACACTTTCAGCTCCCTGTGGAGCATAGGTCTCCAACAAACACTTTCAGCTCCCTGTGGAGCATAGGTCTCCAACAAACACTTTCAGCTCCCTGTGGAGCATAGGTCTCCAATAAACACTTTCAGCTCCCTGTGGAGCATAGGTCTCCAACAAACACTTTCAGCTCCCTGTGGAGCATGGGTCTCCAACAAACACTTTCAGCTCCCTGTGGAGCATAGGTCTCCAACAAACACTTTCAGCTCCCTGTGGAGGATAGGTCTCCAACAAACACTTTCAGCTCCCTGTGGAGCATGGGTCTCCAACAAACACTTTCAGCTCCCTGTGGAGCATGGGTCTCCAACAAACACTTTCTAAGTCGTTCTGTTTCTTGCGATTCTGTTAAGATCATTCCATGTCTTCCCCATCAATTTCATCTCTGCTTCCATCTGTCTTCTCCAAGAATTCCTTGGTCTTCCACTTTGTCGTTTCCCCTGGGGATTCCAAAAAGGGCCTGTTGTTTAATCTTAGTTGGCTTCCGCAGTGTGTATCCTATCCAGCGCCATCGTCTTCGCTGTATCTCTTTATCCACCGGTCTTTGACTGGTACATTTCCATAATTCTATGTTAGTGAATTTGTCCTGCCATTTCCATCATTTTATTCTGCGTTAGCATCCATTAATGAAAGTCTGTATCTTCATGATTGTCAATTTTGTTGTTCTCCATGTTTCACAGCCATGTAATAGGTCTGACTTAAAACACTGGAATTGAAATTTTTTTTTTATATTGGTTGCTCGATTATAAATAAATGAACGTGTATTTCTCGCTTTTATTTCTTTATTTATTTTGCCGCACTCTGTATCTTTTGTGTATGTCCTTAGATTACTTTAGAAGACTATTCGCACGGAAACAGATGCCACATCAAAAATGGATAAAGTTAGATGTGTTGTGTACAGTCCACAGTTGACAAATATCTAGAACTCGAATGGACAGCTGGTATTATTAAAATGTTGATTGTTTTGATAGGTCAATATAAATGTCAGATTGACCTTATTGTTTGGATCAGAAACACGGAAAACATCAACTAGAAATAATTAGAATTGTCGACATTTTAAAAACACTTGCATAACGAGGATAGTATTAATGGAATCCCCAGATATCATTAGAGGTAAGAACAGAAGACCAAATGAATACGCAATGATAAGTTAAATGCTGTACAATTCGACAGCTTAAAGTCTTCGATGCTGGAAAGCCATTACTGGCCGAGAAAAAAGAGAACATATAGGTAAACAGAAGTGACCTTTAACTCAGTACTCACCCCTAAAAGTATACAAACATACCTTCTTACCCTGTCGTGGTTTGTGACAGCAAAAGAGGTAAACAATAGAGCACACCATCATCAAGTTACATGCTTGTTGGCGTAGGTGACCATGTCTCTCCACAACTTTCGATCACGACAGTTATTTATCATTTCTGTTGTTGACCTTCTGCCAAGCCATTCTCTTAAGCTGTCTGGTATCTTTTCTCTTTGCTTTCCTCTATCTCTTCGTCCCTAAATGTTCTCTGTTGTTACAATATATTCCATCTGTTCCCTTCTCATTACATGGCCAGAAAATGATAATTGTTTCTTCCCAATATTGGAAATTAACTCTCTTTTTGCTCCGACCTATTTCATAAAGTTGTCACTGTACTTCTTAACTGTCCATGGTATTCTCAATCTTCTTCTGTAAAACCACATTTCTACATCTTCCAGTGATTTTCTTGTCTACTGTCCTACTGTTCACGATTCACACCCATATGTTAAGACTGGCTCTATATAGAGCACAGTATTGCAAAATATGTCTGTCCTCGACGCTACGAGGTAACCGAGCAAGAAAAGAGAAATTTACGGCAAAACTTCTCCTTCTATCTTTCAGCTCCATGTGGAGCATAGGTCTCCAACAAACACTTCCCACGCCGTCGTGTATCTTGCCATTCTTTTAATATCGTCCCATGTCTTCCCCATCATCTTCATCTCTGCGTCTATCTCTGACGGCAGAACTAACTAACCATACTTTCTATCCTTTATTCTTTTAACGGTTTATTGTCCAATCTCCTGCGGCGATTAAAACAGCATTTCAGTTCTGTTTCTTGTGTGTCATTAATGCATGCTACAGTTTCATCTGTTTCTCGGTTAACTTAATCTCTCTATTCGGTCTTTCCCTTTTAGAGACTTTCAACGGGTTTTCACTTTCATATTATGTAACATTTTTGTCAATCTATCTATCTATCTTTCGTTCGCCTGAAGCATTGTCTATATCTGCAATGTCGTTTCCTGTATAAATGTTACTGTCTTTTGTAATTCTTGCAGTGGCCCATATAGTTTTGTCTGTAGTGTTGTATCTATGGGCCAATGGATTTTCCTCAGTCTACTATATTCAGTGCAGTCTTGAAGTATGTGTTCAGCAGTCTGGGGCGCCTGTCCACATGTACAAGTAGTTGAGGTGCCGATCTTGAATTTTGTATACATGTGACTATGGAGTCGATTGTGTCCTGTTCTGAGACGTATAATGATAACTTGTTCATATCTATTCATATTATAAAAGGCATCCTGATTTGGGGCTTGTGGTCCTCTGATTGATTTGATTATCTGTTTCTTATGATGGTATGTAACAGGTGTATCTAGTTGTGTGCCTGTTGAACCTTCCTTTGCCAACTGATCTGCTTTCTCATTTCCTGGTATTCCACAGTGAGATGGGATCCACTGCAGGGCAACCCTGTGGTGCTTGCAGAGTTCAGTCAATAAGGTCTGCAGATGTGGTAATTTTCTGGATTGTAGTGCCTGGAGTACTGATCTTGCATCTGTCAAAAACACTACAGGCTGCGGGCTAAGATTAATGTTCAGCAGTTTTTCTATTGCTAACTTTATTGCTTGTATTTCTGCATCATAGTTGTGACAATATTTCCCTGTTGCTATTTTATTCATATCCCTAGTGTTATTTGGGTATTCTATATATGCACCTGCTCCCCCATTTTTTACTGCATTCTGTGCTGATCCATCTGTATACACACGAATCCATAGGTCTTGTGGGTATTCTTCATCCAGGAAACTGAGAGTTATTGTTTTTCGCTGTAGACTATTCTGTTCCTCTTTATCAACTATTCCTTTCACTTCTGTCCGTATTTGAACTGATAATCCTGATTCCTCTGTCCAGGGAGTCTGTTCTGGTATGGGCAGTAGGGGGTTAACAGCTCTTGGCATGTCTGGTGTTTGTCTACTAATACGCTTGGCTTGGTGGATAAACTGCTTCTCTTAAGTCGTCCCAATGCAAGATTTTGGAATCGGTCCTTCATTGGATGTCTCGGCATGCAAGCAAATTTTTCTGCCTGTATCAGCACCTTTGTGTCCCTCCGTTCTCTCAGTGCTGGTATCCTCCACAATTTCTCCATCTCTAATATTGGTGTTGATTTCATTGCTCCTGTGATGACCCTAAGTGCCTGGTTTTGTACTTTATCCAGTTCTTGAAGTGTGGTGTTTGATGCTGAACACCATGCAGATGATCCATATTCTAAATGTGGGCGTATACTCTGTTGGTAAACTTTACTGAGTATTTTCCCACTCGCACCCCACGTAGTTCCACACAGCTTTCTTAGAATAGCCAATTTTCTCCTTGCTTTTTGGGTTGCCTTATTTATCTGCTGTTTCCAAGATAGTTTGTTATCAAATGTAACTCCGAGATACGTAGCCTGTATGTCTTCTTTCACAGGTTCATTGTTTATATAGATGGCTCCTGCTTTTTGTTTTGGGGAAAGAGTGAAAAGTGTAGTACTGCATTTGTCTGTATTGATGCTGATACACCATCTATTTGTCCATGAATTCAGTGCATTCATAGCTCTTTGTAACAATTTGGAGGCCACTGTTGCATACTCCTCTGTGCACCACATTACCAAGTCATCTGCATACATTGCCACTTTGATACCATGTGGTAGTTCAGTAACTAAGTCATTGATGTAGATCAGAAAAAGTGTTGGAGATAGTACCCCTCCCTGTGGAACGCCCTGGCGCAGGAATACCTTCTTACTCTTAAGACCATCCAGTTGCACTCTGGCTCTCCTGTTATGCAGGTATGCTTTGACCCATTTGTACATCCTGCCATTTACTCCATAATTTCTCAGTTTCTTCAAAAGCCCTTCCTTCCATACCTTATCAAATGCTTTCTTTAGGTCTATCCATGCTGCTAGTACCAGTTTCTTTTCTTGAAACGCATCCTCAATTTCCTGGGAAAGATAGGTTGCCTGATCTTCGGTAGAGTAACACTGTCTAAAGCCTGCTTGTTGTGGGACAAGGAGATTTTCACTTTCCAGGTACCACTGCAGTCTGAGATTGATTATACGTTCCATTGTTTTGCACAAACAGCTTGTAAGGCTGATTGGTCTATAGCTGGATGTCATTGAACCATCTTTTCCTGGCTTTAGTACTGGTATCATAATTGCTTCTCTCCATGCCTGTGGCACTTTACCTGTGATCCAGCAAATGTTGTAGATCTGCAGTAGTTTTGCTTTAGCTGCAGTTCCCAAGTTCTTAATCATTTCATTAGACACTCCATCACTACCTGGTGACTTTTTCATTTTTAATTTGGATATTGCCAGCTCTAGCTCTCTTTGTGTAATGGGTATTTCCATGACTTCATGTGCAGTCTCTTCTTGTCTTGCATTTTGTTGTTTTAGACGGGTCTCTTGACGTTTCTCTAGGCTAATTTCAATATTGTTGTCATTTGCAAAGGAGTCTGCAAAGTGATTTGCTGCATGTTTACCTGTTAGAATGTTTCCATCCTTCTTCAGTGTAATTTGTGTGTTCCTTTCTGTACCCTCATCATTCAGCTGTTTTACAAGCTTCCACACTTTTCTTGTGTCTCGTTCTAGATTCAAGTACTCTGTTTTCTCTTTCCAACTTCTCCGTCTGGCTTGTAGTTTAGCCCATTGAAATTTGGCTTTAGCATGCTGATAGTTATTGTGGTGTTCCTGGCAGGGGTTATTTTCTGCTTGTTTTCGAGATGTTTCCATGTCATTGTGCAGTTGCTCTAGTTCACTACTCCAGTATGGTTTGTAGTGTTTCCGTGCACCTCTAGGTATTGTTTCACTGGCAGCTTGTATTATTAGTCTACTGAATTCATCAACTATTTTGTTGATGTCTCTGTCTGTATTTAGATCTTTAGTCAGTACACTGGTATAATGTTGATACATTTTCCAGTCTGCCTTTTTGTAATTCCATCTGGAGAGAGTGCTGCTCTCCCTGACGGCCTCATTTTGCACCACTAAAAAGACAGGTCGGTGGTCGCTGCCTCCAAGTTGTTTCCCAACAATACGTGTGATATTCCAATCCAGGTCTGGTGAATGGAAAGCAAGGTCTGGTGTAGATGTAGTATGCCATGATCTGGAATAGAATGTTGGTGGATCTGTTGCCTGGTTTAATAGTATAAGCCCATTGTCATCCTGCCAATTTTCAAGTTCTTCACCTCTCTTGTCCATATCTTCATAGCCCCAGCTCTGTGAATGGCTGTTAAAGTCTCCACATACAATTATTCTTTCTTTTAATGTAATTGTGTCTAGTGCTAGTGGGCGGTCACTCGGACAGTAGTAGTTAAGTAGATGGAAGTCTGTATTTCCTGTCCTGAGGTGCAGTATTTGATATTCCGCCCCATCCATATACACTTCAATCTGACATGCATTAATGTTGTTCCTTACAAGAGTCAGTATTCCGCCCTTTTGTCTGTTTTTCCTGTCAGATCGGTAGCACTGGTATCCCCTAATCTTCAAGGCTATGTCGTTGTTTAGATGGGTTTCCTGCAAACAGCATATGCTTATTTGTTCTTCATGCAGGATATTTTCTAATTCTATCTTTTTACTGTACCCATCTCTTTTGCTGTTGATGCCTTCAGCATTCCAGTGCATTATTTTGAGTGGTCTTATTTTGGGTTGGCCAGTAACTCTATTCTCTCGCCCCCTGACTCCACAGAGCGATTGAGAAGGACATCCAGTAATATAGGTTGGGCCCTTTCGAGGCTGAGGGCCCGGCGCTGCACCTGCCTGAGTGTCCATCACAGGGCGAGTGCCATATCGATTTGCAGTTATAGGCATGCTTCCCATTGGCGTGAGTGCGTGGCATCCTGATTTTTGTAGTGCGCCTTTTGGCTGGTTGCCTCCGACTTCAGCACTTAAAATTGCTAGAGCAGACTGTGGTCTTGCACGGGTGTAGGAAGGCCTGGCCAGTCTTGGTTTTCAGTCCCTGGTGACTGTTAAGCCCCATCCCCACGACAAGGAGCTGGCCTTGATGGGGATTTTTGTCAATTATATTATCTAACACTTTTGTCAATTATATTATCTTACACTTTTGTCAATCACATTATTTACTGTTTTTTTTTTAAATCAGATTGTCTTAGACTGTCACATTATTTAACATTTTTGTCAGTCACATTATATTGCACTTTTATCAGTCACATTATCTTACATTTTTGTCAAATCTCATTATCTTCATCATCATGTACCATACCGGTTGGCGTAGGCGATCATGTCCTTCCACAATCTTCTATCCACAGTGCATCGTATCAGTTCTGTTGCTGACTGCTTTCCATGCCATGACACCAAGCTATCTAGTATTTTCTCTCTTTGTCGTCCATGATCTCTCTTTCCTTTTTTTTTTTTGCCAGTTGTAACCAAGTATTCCAACTTTCCACTTCTCAAGATGTGCCCGAAAAATGTTGATTGTTTCTTTCTGTTTTTTAGGAGCTGCCTTTTTGTGTTGGCCTCTTTGAGAACTTCCTCATTTGTCTTTGTATCTGTCCAGGGAACTTTCAACATTCTTCTGAGAAATCCCATCTCTGTGGCCTCTAATAGTCTTTTCATTTATTTGTCTACTGTCCATGATTCGCTTCCATAGGTGAGAATTGATTCTATAAAGCACCGATGAATTCTCTTTCTCATTTCTATTGACACAGATTTGTTGCAAAAGATATTTTTCATTTTGTGAAATGCAATTTTATCCAGATCTATTCTACTTTTTATTTCCGTGGAAATTTGTATTATCATGCATTTTTAAAATCATATTATCTTACACTTTTCTCACTCACATTATCTTACACTTCAGGAACACTCCGGGTTAAATGAGACTCATAAGGTAGAAAGAAAAGACAACACTGTAGGCAAAATATGCTTTCCTTAAGTCGGATGTGTTGGGTCGAAAGACGCAAAACTACATTTCTTGCTGTAAGCAGCAACAGAGCGCATCTACAAAAGTTTGATGTTCTTTTAAGCGCACAAGATTATACGAAGTGGCCTTCGAAGAGAACACAAAACGATCAATGCAGACTATAGTTTCATTCGTTATCAGCTGGAAATATCTTCTTCTTCTTCTTCTTTTCTTCGTTATTTGCATTTCAGCGACGATGTGAGTTATAGTTTTCGGTCTTTTGATCTTCTCCTGGATTCTCAAGCTGTTATATTTCATGCATTTCTAATGCTTCATAAATACATCTTTTTTCGTGGTTGACTTTTGAATCTGGTGTTCTCGCAGCATTTATTTTAGGTTCGTTGTTTAGTGTTTTGATCTTCCTGCCTTATCACGTGACCAAACTATTTTGTCTGTCGTTTCTTTATGTACTCTATGGCGGGAGTTATTCCTAACTCGATCTTTAACTTGATCTTTAACTTGATCTTTAACTTGATCTTTAACTTGATCTTTAACTTGATCTTTAAGGATTATGATTGTATTGATAAAGCAGTTTGTAAGTAAATTGTTGCCGTTCATGCGGTTTTATTAAACTAAATGTTTACTATTAAAAATCGCCTTTTTCTCAAAACTTCATTTCTGATCTTATCTCTTATGCCCTTTCCTGTTACTCGTCTAACACATTTCATCTTAGTAGTGGTTATTTTTCTGATTGTTCTTGCATCTAGAGTCTTGTTCTGGCATTGGTAGCACAACGCTGAGGTAAAAATCGTGTTATTAATGCTGGAAATGTAGTCTGATAATATATTCAGTGAGGACGTTTCATGAGCTGTCAGGCTCAGTCTACAAAGTTAAAGCTCAGGCCTTGGATTAATGTTTCAGTGGGCCAGCCTTTAAGGAATATGCCCAGATGCTAACGGGTTGTGGCACTTGCTAGTTGATGTCCTTTCTGATGACCACAAGAGATCGCTGGTTCAAATCTCGGTAGAGTCAATAATTTTTTTTTTTTTAAATTCTGTTGGGGTGAAATAAAATCTCAGACCTGAATACCTTGTGGCGACTGCACTGGAAAAGCAACCATTATTATCTGGTCCTATAAATCCCTCCGGTAGACCTCAGATGTGGAACTATGCTGTAATGATAGTTATATTTTTAGAACTTTCAAATTGCTATATCATATCGTGTTTTTAGCCTTTCATTTTGTCTACATTTATTCAAACCCGAGTGATGTTGTACCGTGATGGGTGTCTCTAAATAAAAACTGGAAGAAAATGAATGAATAATTGTTCAAATTTATTGATTTATTTCTGGGGCTTTGCGTGCGTGTATGCATATTTTATAGGCGTGTGTTTGTGTGTGTCTGTCTATGTTGGATATGTGCTTCTATATGTAACACAATGACTAAGTCAAGTTCATGTATTGCGCAAGCACTTACATGAAGTAGTTGTCATAAAACATGCGAATATCTTACTTCAGTACTGTCTGTGAGAGTTAGCTCAATTTAGAGCGCAATTTAGATGGCTTTTCTACACAGTTGTTTAAGTGTGATGTTTTAGTGCATCATTTCAGAAAGATTAAACCTTACATTATTGTATGTTGTATATTCAAGTACTTTAGATGAATCGATATTGTGAGTTATTGAGTTATTTACTGGTCATCATCATTGCACTCCGAACATGTCCTTAGATACTCAGGTCCCCACCTCAACAAGTCCCGCAGTGTCCAGCTACTGACGACTCCGATTCTGTGTTGGTTGATAAGTCTTCTTACACACCCACTAAGTTTCTCGTATCTGGCTATACCCATCTTTAATTCCCATCTCAAGGAGTGACGTGGACTCATGGTTGTCCAAGTCTTGTGTCCTTCCAACTTTCCGGAGGGCATTGATGATGTCTACCCGATCCATTGGTTGACATTCCTCAACAATAGCGCAGCTAACCAACCTTTCTGCTCGTTCATTTCCCCGTACTCCCGCATGTCCTGGGACGTAGACAAAGGTGACCTTACGTATTTTTGACTTTTGCAATGACGATATCGCGAACATTAATTTAATAAAATTATGGTACAAGAATTCTATATTCCTTATCAGAATGCGTTACATGTTAAAATAGGTACTGTAAAACACTTTAACTTTAATAAGCTATCTTCTTTTTTCCTTCCTAATTTGTTTTTGGACGTAGAGTGTTTGTGGTCTTTTGCTCTTCGATTGGCTTCAAATAAATTATTAGTAAGTAAACATTTAAATTATTAGTAGCTAAACATTTAAATTATTAGTAACTAAACATTAACTAAGTTAAGAAAGTCACATTTGTGTATGGTTCCAGAAACTGAAAGAACGTCTTAGTAATATAAATGTAAAGAATAAGGAAGATTTAGTAGACCGCAGTCTACTCGACTCTACTAAGTCACTCAGTTACGTAGAGTGGGTTGTCAGTACCGATGACACGGTAGTGAGGGATGAGGGTTGCCAGTACAGGTAACAAGGTAGGCATGACGGTTGTCAGTAGTGAGCACGAGGCAGGTAATTGGGTTGCCTGTACTGAGCGCAATGCAGGTTATGTAAATTGCCAGCACTGAGGAGAACACAGGTATGTGGGTTGCTCGTACCGAGACATGTACCTGGGTTGCCTGCACTGAGGACAAGATAAGTATGTGGGTTGTCAGAACTGAGGACAAGGCAGGTACGTGGGCTGCCAGTTCTGAGTACAAAGCAGGTATCCGGGCTGCCTGCACTGAGGACACGTCAAGTATGAGGGTTACCAGAACTGAGGTTAAGATAGGTATGATGGTTGCCAGTACAGACCATATGGCAGATATATGGGTTGCCAGTACAGACCATATGGCAGATATATGGATTACCAGTACCGGGGACAAGACAGATATGTGGTTAGCAAAGTCCTCTGCACAGCTAATAAGACGCCATTTCATAAGTAGGTATATCTATTGATTTATTGCTACTTTCTGTTTTATTTTGAAATGTTACCCTCCTCAAAATTTGGAAAACCCTCCCTCAGCATCCCCCTTCCATGCTACGCCACTGAGGCCGACTGTACCCATGAATGCTGTAAATCTCCTAGAATTATAACTAAGATGAAATAAACCTTGATTGAAAACGACCAGTGACTGATACTTCACTTCTTACGTCAGACTCGACAAGCAACAGATTTAATCCAGACCATAATTCAACTCCCAGTGGCGTTCTTGGTATAACCATTCTGGTCACCACCCAGTGGCGTCCCTGGTAAAACCAATCAGGTCACCATCCAGTGGCGTCCCTGGTATAACCATTCTGATCACCACACAGAGGCGTCCCTGGAATAACCATTCTGATCACCATCCAGTGGCGTCCCTGGTATAACCATTCTTGCCACCACTCAGTGGCGTCCCTGGTATAAACATTCTGATCACCACTCAGTGGCGTCCCTGGTATAAATATTCTGATCACCATCCAGTGGCGTCCCTGGTATAACCATTCTTGCCACCACTCAGTGGCGTCCCTGGTATAAACATTCTGATCACCACACAGTGGCGTCCCTAGCGTAACCATGCTTGCCACCACCAATTGCATTCCCTGGTAAACGATTCTGGCCAAGTGAATAAGGACCGAAGAGGAAAGGCAACCCGGTACGCAAAATGATCACGAGATCGGAAAGCTTATATATCGCCGCTTGCAGCAAACCAGTGACATGTCGCATTTACGCATATTAACGTCATGTTAAGGACAAGCAATGATAGGGAGTAATAGTCGGATAAAATAAGAAGTGAAACAAAAATACCACTTGATAATTAAAAGAACCAGTTGTGTCAAAATAGTGTTTCCTTTGTGGGTGTTTTGTTTACAGTTGTGTTTTTTTAGTTTGTCTTTATAGTTCTCATTCTGTCACTGTTACGCTTTCTTTCCTCTTAATCATTATCTTTTAAAGAACGAATGTACCCTTATCTTACATGGAACAGTGAAATGCCGAAGAGGCAAGGCCGCTGAAAATAAAGAGAAAATGGAAAATGAAATACCGATGATATCAAAGACTTTCCCCTCATTTGCCTTAATAATATCAAACTTAGGAGATATGTGTTACGACAAGCAAACGCTGAGTTCCTTTCTCTCTTCCTCCCTGTCTTCGTTTGTCCCTTCGTTCATCCCTTCATCCCTTCCTTCCTTCCTTCCTTCCTCACTTTCCTATCTTCCTCACTTTCCTATCTCCCTCCCTTCCTTCCCTTCCTTCCTTCCTTTCTTCCTTCCTTCCTCCATCCTTTCCTTCCTTCTTTTGTTTTTCTTAATTCCATCCTTTGTTCTCTTCTTTTCTTCCTTGAATTCTTCCTTCCTTCCTCATCTCTGGTGCTCGTCGGAGCACTACTGACAGTCGTCATGAACCTTCTCCCTTAAATCTCAATCTACAGATATTCTCTGTTGTGACTCTGCGAAATGAAGATATGTCCATTCCTTGATGTTATCTTCACAAGATTAATACCATGTGTCAGGGTCACGCTGTGAGCAAGACTTCGAGACAGCAATAAAACTGAAGAACAAAGAAAACACAGATCATCACTATAACAGAATATATTAAGGATTAAGAAATGTAATGGTTCAATAACGTGAGAAGACAAAGAACTACATTAATAATATAAGCTGTCAACAAGCGCACTTAACATTGGAATACTAGGAACGTGTTCTTGGCGACAATGTACAGATAATACACACCAGAGACACTTTAAAACGCCACAGTTAAAGAAATCGCTTAAGTTGGCTAAAGCAAGAAACTATCCGCTTAAGTTGGCTAAAGCAAGAAACTATCCGCTTAAGCTCGCTAAAGCAAGAAACTATCCGCTTAAGTTGGCTAAAGCAAGAAACTATCCGCTTAAGTTGGCTAAAGCAAGAAACTATCCGCTTAAGCTCGCTAAAGCAAGAAACTATCCGCTTAAGTTGGCTAAAGCAAGAAACTATCCGCTTAAGTTGGCTAAAGCAAGAAACTATCAGCTTAAGTTGGCTAAAGCAAGAAACTATCCGCTTAAGTTGGCTAAAGCAAGAAACTATCCGCTTAAGTTCGCTAAAGCAATAAACTATCCGCTTAAGTTCGCTAAAGCAAGAAACTATCCGCTTAAGTTCGCTAAAGCAAGAAACTATCCGCTTAAGTTCGCTAAAGCAAGAAACTATCCGCTACCTCGACGATTAAATGTATTTTTTTTCAGTTCGTCAGCATTTACCTCTGACGAAGTCCCAAGAGGCAAGGAACTGAATGTTGCGTGTTAATCCGTTTTTCCTTGGCAGCCGTGTGCACAGGAGTCCCTCGCCGCACAGGCAGATAACTCCGTCTTCGGAAGTACTCATATTTTTCCCGTCGATGAGTAATTGAGGTTTCAAGCCGTGTCTCGCTGCTGAGAACAGGGGTGGTTATCGCAGAGAGAAACCATAAATAAAAATTTCAACTAGTGCAGCCGGGATTTGAACCCACAGCTTCACTGTCTCGTCTTGCCTCGAGACCAACCAGTCCCTAAAATGTGTGTGAAGAAGAAAATAAAAAGAAATAAGATTTTTCTAAAAGGACATTTTAAAAAAAACATTCGGATATGCTCATATGGTAGCAAAATATAAGAAATTATAGAGAAGAATAGGGAACAAGTCATTATTACAATGCCTCAAATTAAAAAGATAAATGGAAATACATCTAAAGGATTAAGCACACAAGTATGGTATTTAAAACAAGGTAAAGATCCCCGTCACGCCAAGTAACTAATAGGGAATGTTGTGTTAGTGACCACAATTTTTACCGACGTTCAGTTCAGGATTTTTGGGGTAATATAGTCAGTATTAAGCCCGTGCCGTTTTACTTTCCCAGAAAAAAAATCCGGTACCCATTTACAGCAGGGTGAACCCGGTGCCGTCGATCAGGATCGAACTTTACCTCTTGTCATTTGTAATCTAGATACAATAACCACTGAGCTATGGCGGCTGCCAAGTTAGGGTATGTTGTACTTTACAGAATGGTGCTCTCATTTGTCTTCTATTCTATTCTATTCTATTCTATTCTATTCTATTCTATTCTATTCTATTCTATTCTATTCTATTCTATTCTACCAGTTTCATTGCAGTTGGGAGATCCCCTTATCCGCTTGCACCACTAGTCCCAGAATTTCTCGAAGAGTATTCCCGTAAGTATTCCCGTAAGTATTCCTTACTGCTGTTCCCATTGAGCACTCCAGATCGACCAGACTCCTATGAACTAAACCTCTAAACTCATCAGCCTCTCAGTATATACATCCTTGTCTCACACATTCACCTCCTTCTCTTCTCTTAAGGAATGAGGAACAAACTTGGCGATATCCTCTGTGTCTTTTTTTCTTAGTGTTTACTCGCTGTGCATGGTCTGGTTGTGTTGTCGTCACATCCGTTTCCGATATTATTACATTTCTAATTTAAGAATATTATTGCTCTGTACGCAGGCAATGGGTAGAGTCATTGCAAAAGTCAAAAATCCGTAGGGTCACCTTTGTCTACGTTCCTGGATATGCGGGATTACGGGGAAATGAAAGAGTGGACAGGTTGGCTAGCTGCGCTGTCGTTGAAGACGAAGAACAAATGGATCGGGCGGACATCATCAATGCCCTCTGAGATGTGGGGAGGGCACAGGATTTCGACAACCATAAGTCCACATCACTCCTTCGGATGAAAGAAATGGGAGTTAAGATGGGCACAGCCAGAAACGAGAAACTTAGTGGGCGTGTAAGAAGACTTACGAATCAACACAGAACTGGAGTCGTTTGCGAACTGAAGTCGACACTGCGGGACTTGCTGAGGATGGGATCTGAGCACCTATGGACATGTTCTGAATGCAATGATGATGACCCGCAAGTAACTCAATAACTCAATATTATTGCCCGCCCAGTGGCTGTTTTGGTGTAAATTAATGTCTTCTTCTTTTACCTTTTAGCTCCTGGTGGAGCATAGGTCTTCAACAAACACTTTCCAAGTCGTTCTGTTTTTTGCCATTCTTTTAAGATCATTCCATGTCTTCCCCATCATCTTCATCTCTGCTTCTATCTGTCTTCTCCAAGAATTCCTTGGTCTTCCTCTTTGTCTTTTCCCCTGGGGATTCCAAAAAAGGGCCTGTTGTGTAATACTCTCAGTTGGCTTCCGTAGTGTGTGTCCTATCCATCGCCATCGTCTTCGCTGTATCTCTTTATCCACTGGTATTTGACCGGTACATTTCCATAATTCCACGTTAGTGACTTTGTCCTGCCATTTCCATCCCTTTATTCTGCGCAAGCATCCATTAATGAAAGTCTGTACTTTCGTGATTGTCAATTTTGTCATTCTCCATGTTTCACAGCCATATAATAGGACCGACTTAACATTTGAGTTGAAAATTTTTATTTTTGTATTCAACCTAATTTCTTTGGATTTCCATATGTTTCCCAGTGCAATGAAAGTTCCTCTTGCTTTTGATATCCTTATTTTGGTATCATTTTCTGTTCCTCCCTCTTTATCTATATTACTGCCCAGATATATATAAGATTGTACGTCTAGTAGAGGTATTTCTCCTAGTTTTATATGGTTATTGCCAACTGCATTAATTCTCATAATGTTGGTCTTATCTCTATTAATCTTTAGTCCTAGCTGTTGTGATCTCTCATCTAATATACTCATTTTATCCTGCATCTGTTGATGGCTGTGTGATAGGAGAGCTATGTCATCAGCAAAGTCTAAATCATCAAGTTGTTTGGTCAGTGACCACTGGATCCCATTTCTGTTGTTTTGAGTTATTTTCATAATCCAATCTATGGCCAGTAGAAAGAGAAATGGAGACATGAGGCATCCTTGCCTTACTCCTGTTCTTATTTCAAATGCTTCTGTAAGCTGTCCTTCATGCACCACACTACATTTTGTTCCTTCATACATTGTTTTTATCAGGTTAATAAACTTTATGGGGATTCCGTAATGACTCAGCAACTTCCAAAGCATTCTTCTGTCTAAACTATCAAATGCCTTTTCGTAATCTATGAATCCAATATATAGTGGGGATTTTAGTTCTAAACTTTGTTCAACTATTATACGTAGGGTAGTTATTTGATCAGCACATGATCTGTTCTTCCTAAAACCTGCTTGTTCATCTCTCAAGTGTTTCTCTATAGCCTCTTTTAGTCTCTCCAGAATGATTCTGCCTAATATTTTTCCTGGCACTGATAGTAGCATAATTCCCCTATAATTTGTGCACTCCTGTAAACTTCCTTTCTTTGGTAGTTTGATCATATAACCTTCTCTCCAGTCTTTAGGTATTTCTTCCCTCTCCCAAATTTTATCCAATAGATCCTGTAACATCTTGGTAGAGGTGTTAATATCTGCTTTGATGGCTTCCGAAGGAATTTCATCTGGTCCTGTGGCTTTACCATTTTTTAATAGTTTGATGGCTTTCATTATTTCTTCTTTGCTTGGTTTTCCGCAGTTAACGTGTAACTCTTCTTCTGCTGGTAGTATATTAGGAGGATTATTTGAGCCGGGTCTGTTCAAAAGTTCTTCAAAGTGTTCTTTCCATCTCTCCATTTGTTCCCTTATATTACTAAGCAGATTTCCTTTCTTGTCTTTGATAAAGGCGTTGATCTGTTTGTATTTTCCACCTAATTTCTTTGTGCTGTTGTACAGTTCTTTCATATTCCCTTTATTTGCTGCTTCTTCTGCCTCTTTAGCTAGTTCGTCTATATATTTCCTCTTATCCCTTTTAATGCATCTTCTCACTTCTTTGTTCACCTCTGTGTAAGCTTCCTGTGTCTTGGCTTTATTACTCCTGTAAATTAATGTAGTTCTCTTCAATTTGTAAATGCCAAAGGATTTTCAACGTGTGCAGAGTGCACACAGGTCATCCTATTTCTCAGTTAATACGAGAAGGCTAGACATCGGATCTCACATTTTCCAGAGACTAAGGGAGGGTAAAACCGCAAAGAAAACACGGGAGGGTAAAGCCACGAAGAAAACAGGGAGAGGGTAAAGCCATGAAGAAAACGTGAGAGGGTAAAGCCATGACGCAAGCAAGGGAGGGTAAATCCATGAAAAAACATGTGAGGGTAAAGCCATGAAGCAAACAAGGGAGGGTAATGCCATGAAGAAAACACAAGACAGTAAAGCCATGAAGAAAACATGAGAGGGTAAAGCCATGAAGCAAACAAAGGAGGGTAAAGCCATGAAGAAAACACGGGAGGGTAAAGCCATGAAGAAAACACGGAAGGGTAAAGCCATGAAGAAAACACGGGAGGGTAAAGCCATGAAGAAAACATGAGAGGGTAAAGCCATGAAGCAAACAAGGGAGGGTAATGTCATGAAGAAAACATGAGAGGGTAAAGCCATGAAGCAAACAAGGGAGGGTAATGTCATGAAGAAAACATGAGAGGGTAAAGCCATGAAGCAAACAAGGGAGCGTAATGTCATGAAGAAAACATGAGAGGGTAAAGCCATGAAGCAAACAAGGGAGGGTAATGTCATGAAGAAAACATGAGAGGGTAAAGCCATGAAGCAAACAAGGGAGGGTAATGCCATGAAGAAAACATGAGAGAGTAAAGCCATGAAGCAAACAAGGGAGGGTAAAGCCATGAAGCAAACAAGGGAGTGTAAAGCCATGAAGAAAACACGGAAGGGTAAAGCCATGAAGAAAACACGGGAGGGTAAAGCCATGAAGAGGGTAAAGCCATGAAGAAAACACAGGAGGGTAAAGCCATGAAGAGGGTAAAGCCATGAAGAAAACACGGGAGGGTAAAGCCATGAAGAGGGTAAAGCCATGAAGAAAACACAGGAGGGTAAAGCCATGAAGAAAACACGGGAAGGTAAAGCCATGAAAAAAAACACGGAAGGGTAAAGCCACGAAGAAAACACGGAAGGTGGTGGAAAAGATCGTATCAGATTATAGTAAAAATAAAGTACCCCGTCACGCCAAGTGGCGTGTAGGGACTATGGTGTTAGTGACCACAAAATTTACAGACCCTCGGCAATTGATTCTTGGGGTAATGTGGTCGGTATTACGTCCGTGCCGATTTACATTCCCAGAAAAATATCCGGTACCCAGGCTGGGTGAACAGGAAGCCGTCGGTTGGGATCGAACCATACCTCTTGTCCTTTGTAGTCCAGTTCACTAACCACTGAGCTATCGCGGCTCCATATCAGATTATGGCAGGTAGAAATGAATGAACGTTACTTAATATTAATATCACGCGCAGTTCTCACGGAAAACCGTTTTTTTTTGGTTATCATTGCCTGTGGCTTCCTGGATCTAATATCCGCTCCAGTTTGGAAAACATCGAGCTTATCTTCAAGAACTTGGCCCAGATAGGGAAACCGCTTCACATATTCCTGTATGTAATGTCAGTCTGCTGGAGGTATTCATCAATGGTGACATATAATAGTCTTAACGCTGTAAAATATATAAACCCCCCCCCCCCAACTCTCCAGCACGGGACCGGCTGAAGGTACCGACAACTCGGGCAGTTGCCCAGGCGCGCCATATGCTTACAGGCGTCATCAAGGATATTCTACACACACATAAAGTAAAAACATGAAAATAATAAATAAATATTTATTAATGAGTTTTGTAAGATGGAAAAGACAGGTTTAGTTATATATATACATATATATATATATATATATATATATATATATATATATATATGTACAAATGTATACATAAAGGGTTGGGGGCCCGAGGGGAGCGAAAGGGCGCCGAGTTCAACTTGCCCAGGGCGCCAGCGACCTTAGGGCCTTGATTTGATGAAAGAACGAAAGATTCAATTGAATTGGCTACGAACACTCACAAAACCGGATATTCCGGGCCCGAATTATCAATTATTATTATCATTGAGGGAGACTTCAGACAAAGAAGATCTGGTTCCTGGATGATGCATCAAGGGCAGACCAAGAAGAAGGTGGTTTCAAGATATCAAGGAGACTTTGACCATGACAACAGAAGAAGTGGGAGCCCTGACTAGAGAAATAAATTCTTGAAGACGGGCTGTGGTGAATGCAACGTTCTGCAAAGGAAATACGACCTGATAATGACGGCGACAGGGTGAATGTATAGGTCGGCATCTGGACATTCGGGTTCGAATCCAGCAAGAGGAGGTGGGAATTTTTCTCTTCATTTACGTGGTTTCTCCGTGGCTTTTCTCTTCCTTAGTCTCTGGAAAATGAGATCCTGTTGGAGGCTTTACTCTTCCATTCCCTGGAAAGTAAGATCCTCTTCGTGGTTTTACTCTTCCATTCTCTGGAAAGTGGGATCCTCTTCGTGGTTTTATTCTTCCATTCTCTGGAAAGTGAGATCCTCTTCGTGGCTTTACTCTTCCATTCTCTGGAAAGTGAGATCCTCTTCGTGGCTTTACTCTTCCATTCTCTGGAAAGTGAGATCCTCTTCGTGGCTTTACTCTTCCATTCTCTGGAAAGTGGGATCCTCTTCGTGGCTTTACTCTTCCATTCTCTGGAAAGTGAGATCCTCTTCGTGGCTTTACTCTTCCATTCTCTGGAAATTGAGATCCTCTTCGTGGCTTTACTCTTCCATTCTCTGGAAATTGAGATCCTCTTCGTGGCTTTACTCTTCCATTCTCTGGAAATTGAGATCCTCTTCGTGGCTTTACTCTTCCATTCTCTGGAAATTGAGATCCTCTTCGTTGCTTTACAAAGCAGTCGCCACGACGTGCGAGACTCAGGATTTTTATTTCACCACCGACAGAAAAAATTTCTGTCTACCGCGGATGTCGAACACAGTACGCCAGCTTTTCAACCAGCAAAACATTGGTTTAGGCCGCACGGCCACGCGGGCCGTTTGTCTATTAAACCAGGACCGCGAGTCTATTCAAAGAGAAATGTTTCCGCTGCAGCTCGAAACCAGGACCTTCCGCGTGTTAGGCGGATGTTATTGAGTTATTAGCGGGTCATCATCATTACACTCCGAACATGTCCATAGGTGCTCAAATCCCCTTCTCAGCAAAACCCGCAGTGTCCAGCTACTGACGACTCCAGTTCTATGTTGGTTGATAAGTCTTCTTACACGGCCACTAAGTTTCTCATTTCTGGCTGTCCCCCTCTTAACTCCCATCTCCATCATCCGAAAAAGTGACGTGTATTTGTGTTTGTCGAAGTCCTGTGTTCTTCCCACATCTCGGAGGGCATTGATGATGTCCGCCCGATCCATTGGTTACCCGTCCTCAACGACAGCGCAGCTAGCCAACCTGTCCGCTCTTTCATTTCCCCGTACTCCCGCATGTCCAGGGACATAGACAAAGGTGACCTTACGTATTTTGGATTTCTGCAACGACTCTACCCATTGCATGCGTACAGAGCCCGCCTCCACTTTTTTTATCATGCTCATCGAATCACTCAGTATACATGCGTGGGTGTAGTCTTGTGACTCTAACCATTTGAATGCCTTGGTCACTGCCATCACCTCCATTGTCATGCTACTCGTGGTCATGACGTATGCACCACTGTCTTCATAGACTATTCTGCCTGCCGAGCATGCTGTAAATGCCCATGCACTTCTTTGGTGTCGTCTTACAGATCCGTCTGTATAGATGACTGCATCTTTCTCATCGGTGTTATCGC